>CM016621.1:81073130-81137798 GCA_005393395.2 Gossypium australe | reverse complement strand
ACCCGATGTAACATTTTAAAAAAAACCATCGCGTTGTGTAGTTTAGAAAACTTGGTGCCCAATTTATTGTAATAATCAAGAATTTATAACCATATTTAAAACATAATCAAAACATAAAAATAATCCAAAACATAATTTAAAGAGGCCTTATTACAAACCCATAAAATATGAAAACCAAATTAAAGTAAAGTACCCAAATGGAAGTTCATATAAAACCAACTTTTATTGCATGGCCTCCTCGAGTTCATCCGGCTCCATATCCGCGATCTCACGAATCACCTGAAATGATAAGGGAGAAGGTGAGTCACCAAGACTCAGTGCATATTCCCTCTCTCGGGTAATTACCACATACTTACACAGATTATAACAAAACAATATATATGTATAATGCACCCAACCTAGCCATCCATAACTCCTTTTCTACCCCGTGTGGTACCAAACCACTGGTGGTGCCAAACCACTGGTGTCCAAAGACACAAATGTGATACCAAATCACTGGTGACCGAAGTCACGAATAATCCATCTGTGGGGCCAACCCACGTGTGATACCAAATCACTGGCAGACGATCCCATATCTCAAAAGTGGGGCCAACCCACGGTGGAATTAATCCACAGGGACAAGTCGCTATGAGGTGCCAAACCTCTGGTGTCTGAGGACACGAATGTGATACCAAATCACTGGTGGTGCCAAACCACTGGTGACCGAAGTCACAAATCATCAAGTTGTGGGGCCAACCCACATGTGATACCAAATCACTGGCAGGCGATCCCATATCTCAAAAGGTGTCCTTTTGTGTGTAGCTAAAGGAAGGGAACTCAGAGTGTGATTCGGGATTTGGTAGGAGACCAAATCGGCTTTAAAGGGAGAAGGAAGAACCACGTTTCGAGATCGTGTTAGATTCGGGTAGTTCGGGATTTCACTAATAGGCAGGTGTGTAGTTAGCCTACCGTTTTCCGGGTATTTGTGTTATATCTGTATGTATTAAATATGTGCTAACTTGTGCAAAGGAAATTGTGATACGAATACCCTCGAGGGGGTATGTCGATAATCCGGTAAGTACCAAATCTGATAAAAAGTGATTTCTAATATGAATATGTGATAATATGCTTGATGAACATGCTCATGCATCACTATTTTATGTCATTATGGAATGTTGCATGTGCATGGGTTGGGATATGATATGAAAGAAGGTACGGGTGTACTTCGAGTACGTGGTTTGATGTTAGCCTTGAGCTACATCGTGGATTGACGTTGACTGAGGTCACGTTGTGGATTTATTTGCGATTAAGTTCGCGTGGCTTGATGAGTGGCTGTGTGCCTCATCGTGGTTGATGAGTGACTATGTGTCCCATCGTGGTTTTGGTGTTAGCTACGGCTACATCGTGGATTGGCGCTGACTGAGGTCGCGTTGTGGATTATTGTGCTTAATTGCACGTGGACAGCATTGATTGCCTTTTGGAGTAAAAAGGAGAGGGTGATTTGATAATCCCCTGGTGTGTGGTGGCTGGATACGGGGGTGTGTAGAGGATGGACCTAGGTTGGGTTGGGTGCATTTTGCATAATCTCAATGGATATGTGAATTAATGTGAAAATGGGCCAAGCCCAGTTTATAAATGTGGATTAGTGTGGAAATGGGTTAAGCCCGATATGTGGAATTATGGGGTTAATTACCCTGTTACCTGATATGTGATATGAATGTGGGCCAAGCCCAGAATGTGGTAATATGTGAATATGAAATTTTGTTATCTGATATATGGGTTAATATGTGGTTAACATGTGGGTGGAATTCAGTGGATTAATTATACACTGAGTCTGTGTGACTCACCCAATTTTTCTCAAACCTTTCAGGTGATGCTCGGACTGGGTTGGAGTGGATACGAGGTGGCCCATGCAGAAGATATTTTAATTGTTTTACACATTTTATTTATGAAAGGTTATTTTTTTTTATTGTAATAAGGGCCACTTTAAGTATTTAAGGACTTTTATTATGTTTAAAGTTGGATTGTCGATTATATTATTATTTGAAAATGTTTTATTTAAACAACTGAATTTTATTTGGAACTTTAATTACACAATGTTTTAGTAATGACAACAAATTTTTATGTTTTTAACTTTAAGTCAAAAGTTTTTGAAACGTTTTTTCGCAGTGGCATTTCAAATTCGGTCACACAAATGGGCCGAGTTTGGGGTGTTACAAAGCCGGCCCAATTGACCCAAATAGCTTGTGGATGTAGGAAACCCTAGGTTTTCATTGCCCGCAAGCACCCCTAGCAGCCTCAACACCAACCCTTCAGTTGCGCCGCAATCCGCGCGCGAATAATGATCCGTCGCCCGATCTGCGCTGTTCACCTGCAAAAGGAAAGAAGAGCAACAGCAAAAATGGCAAGAAATAGCAGGACAATCTTTTGTATTTATTTTCGAGGCTATAAAAGCCCTACAATATCCTTAAAAAAAGAGGACAGAAAAATACATGAATATACAAATACATACAGAGATTAATAAAAACAGCAAAGGTGATTTTCTTTATTCCGTTTCGTTTAATTTTTTAACTTTTTTTTTATTTATGTTTTTTTATCTACATATACAAATATTGTTAAAAAATAACAAGAAATAGATTACCTTTCGAATCGCTTTAAAAAAAACGGAGTTGCTGGCCTCCGACCACCATAAACGGTGGCACATACGGTGGCGCGTGCGACGGCCCCTGGCGGAAGGCCAAAGGACAGAGAGGTTTTCAGTTTGTTTTTTTTTCTGGAAATGGTTCGAAATGATTTTTTAACAAAAATTTTAGCTTATATAAGCCATCAATATGACGTCGTTTGGGGGTCCCCTTTTNCGTTCTTTTCATCCTCCGGTGCTCTCCTGAATATAAAACATGAAAACAAAGGATTAAGAGCACCAATTTCCACAATTCAAGGCTTAAATCATCCAAAAGTATGCTAAATGTGGGATTAAAATATGTATATATTAGGTTTATCATGGACTATTTGATGAAAATTTTCTATGTATTTCTAGAGATCTTTTAAAGTGTTTGATTTGATCTCGAAACCGTTCCTAAAGTATGATTTAGGCCTCGTAGGCTTGTTTAAGAGGTGATATGAAAAGTTTTAATTTTGAGCGGAAAAGCCATTGCCTCAGTTTGTATAATTGCTTGTGTAAGTCTGGTAATGCCTCGTACCCTATTCCGGCATTGAATACGGGTAAGAGGTGTTACATTTAGTGGTATCAGAGAGCTATGGTTTAGTCGGTTCTTGGACTACCGTAGCATGTGTGAGAATCTAGCTATACATGTAATATCCCGAAATGGGCCTAGTAGGATTGGGCCGATTGGCCTTGGGGCTTTAGGAAAATTTTGAGTATTATTTTATTTTTTGTGTTAGCTCGGGTATGAATTATGTATGTTTAGTATAGTCTTGTGAAATGAGGCTAGAATAATTTTTAGTTTGAAGAATTTAATGAAGTGGAGTAAGTGAGTTTGACACTTAAATTAAAGCATATGAGGAGTTAGTGGCATAGTGGATAAGGAGCTTGAAAGGTTGCTTGAGGGAAGTGGTTCGAGTAGCATGGAAAGCATATTGAGGATTTTATTTTGTACATTCTAGCATTGATGGATGGTCATTATTAAGGTAAGTTGGACTTTCAACTTTTATGGCAAGTTGAATAGCAAAATAGGAAAGCTTGTATTTGGGATAAGAATCAAGAGGTTAAGGTAGGATAAGGGGACAAAGGGCTGGATGATGGAAAGTTGTTTTGGAAATATTTTTATGGTCATTTTGACCATGAATGTGGACGCATAGATGGCTAGGGGGTGGCTTAATTTTGAATGTGATTAGGAAGAATTAAGGGATATGATAGGGAGAATTAAGGGAAATGATAGGATAAGTGTTAAATGAGGAGAGAAAAATGGGTCATGATAGGTGAAGGAGTAATGGACGAATTTGGGGTTTGGTAGGAGGGCATTTACGATTTGGTAATAGTAGGTTAGGTGTGCCAAAATTTCTTTTGGTTATTGGTCATTTTCGGCTAGTTAAGAAATGCTTTCATTTCTTGTTTTGAGCCATATCTAATCCCTTTGAACCTTACCAATTTTCTCTCTAGTGCACCAAAGTGAACCATAGCCGAATGTCCTTAGGTGTTGTTGATATTTTCTCCTCTTAGGCATTTGGCCGAAACTTATTTGGAACCTCCCTCTTACTTCTAATCCTTGGTAACCAAAAAGAACCTCTTTTGTTCTCATCTTCCTTTTCTTCTTAACATATTTGTTATCATTTGCAAATCATCTTTTATTTTCTTCTTGTCCGAATCTCTTTCTTCCCCATTCTTCTTGATTTTCCTTTCATTGGTTGCTAAAGCGAATCATCCTTCTTCCCTTTTCATTTTCTTTGCCATACTAATTCTTCATCTCTTTTTTAGCCGAATATCAATTGTTTTCTTCATTTAAAAACCATAGTCGAAACTCCCCATACTCTTTTTGTTTTGTCTTGGCGAATATCAACAAGGTAGGCTTCATTTGGGTTTTCTTCAATCGGTTTTGGAAGATAGACTCTTCGGGACTTTGGAAGCAATCGTTCTAAGCCTCATTTCTCTGACAATCGTTTTGGGTAAGCCTATAGGTAAGATTTGATATTTCATTCGATAACCTTCGGGATTTGTTGGTGTGGCTGAATGGCCTTGTTTATAGTTTTGTGGCATGGCCGAATGTTCTTAGTGCCATAAAAAGGTGTTCTTTTGTGTGTAGCTAAAGGAAGGGAATTCAGAGTGTGATTCGGGATTTGGTAGGAGACCAAATCGGCTTTAAAGGGAGAAAGAAGAACCACGTTTCGAGATCGTGTTAGATTCGAGTAGTTCGGGATTTCACTAATAGGCAGGTGTGTGATTAACCCACCGTTTTCCGGGTTTTGCTATATTTGTAAGTGTTGATTATGTACTAACAAGTGCAGTAAAAGTTATGAGATAATACCCTTAAAGGGGTATGTCGATAATCCGGTAAGTACCAAACCTGATATATGTGAATATGAATATGTGTTATGACTATGCTTGATGAACATGTTCACGCATCATTATATTACATTATTTATGTTACATGTGCATGGGTTGGGATATGAAAGAAGGTATGGGTGTACTTCGAGTACGTGGTTTGATGTTAGCCTTGAGCTACATCGTGGATTGACGTTGACTGAGGTCACGTTGTGGATTTATTTGCGATTAAGTTCGTGTGGCTTGATGAGTGGTGTGTGCCTCATCGTGGTTGATATCGGCTATGTGCCATATCGTGGTTGATGAGTGACTATGTGTCCCATCGTGGTTTGGTGTTAGCTACGGCTCATCGTGGATTGGCGCTGACTGAGGTCGCGTTGTGGATTATTGTGCTTAATTACACGTGGACGGCATTGATTGCCTTTTGGAGTAAAAAGGAGAGGGTGATTTGATAATCCCCTGGTGTGTGGGCTGGATACGGGGGTGTGTAGAGGATGGACCTAGGTGGGTTGTGCATTTTGCATAATCTCAATGGATATGTGAATTAATGTGAAAATGGGCCAAGCCCAGTTTATAAATGTGGATCAGTGTGGAAATGGGTTAAGCCCGATATGTGGAATTATGGGGTTAATTACCCTATTACCTGATATGTGATATAATGTGGGCCAAGCCCAGAATGTGGTAATATGTGAATATGAAATTTTGTTATCTGATATGGATTAATATGTGGTTAACATGGGGTGGAATTCAGTGGAGTAATTACACACTGAGTCTGAGTGACTCACCCAATTTTTCTCAAACCTTTCAGGTGATGCTCGGACCGGGTTGGAGTGGATACGAGGTGGCCCATGCAGAAGATATTTGATTTGTTTCACACATTTTATTTATGAAAGGTTATTTATTGTAATAAGGGCCACTTTAAGTATTTAAGGATTTTTATTATGTTTTAAGTTGATTGTCGATTATATTATTATTATTTGAAAATGTTTTATTTTAAACAACTCAATTTTTTGGAACTTTAATTACACAATGTCTTAGTAAAGAAAAACAAATTTTTATGTTTTTAACTTTAAGTCAAAAGTTTTTCAACGTTTTTCCGCAGTGGCATTTCAAATTCGGTCATAGCAAATGGGCCGGGTTTGGGGTGTTACAATACATGCCATAAATATATATTGATAGTCTAGTGACTCTTGATAATTATAAACTGTGTTTTTATACAGTAAATGGATCTCAACCGAGATGCTGTGATGATGCTTCTAATGTATGCGCCGGCTCCCGCGTAAGGAACCGTGCCAGCAGAGAATAGACCTGAGACCTTGGGTCAAGGAGAAGAGGCTTGGGAAGTCTTTCTCCAAATCATGAGTAACTGGTATACCGAGTTTGTACGAGCAAATCCTAATGCTCAACCCCCACCACCCCCTCCTATACCTCAGCCAGTCCTTGTAGCTCCTGAAGTATAGATTTGGTAAGAATGACTAAACACCCGATCGATAAGAATCGAAAGCAATGGGCCGAGGAATTTAGAGCCAATATAGAGTATGACCTTGAGAAAGTAGACTTTTGGCTCGAGAATTCTATGAGGGTGTTTGATGAACTTTCTTGTATGCCCAATGAAAGCTTAAAATGTGCTGTGTCATTACTGAGAGACTCGGCATACCGCTATGGAAAATGCTGAAATCTGTAGTACATAGGGGGAGAGTTACATATGATTTTTTCTTAGAAGAGTTCCGAAGAAGTACATAAGTCAGCGATTTATTGATCAGAAATGGAAGGAGTTCCTAAAATTGAAGCAAGGTAAAATGTCTGTGGTAAAGTATGAGCGCGAATTTGTCAGACTCAGTAAGTACGCTCAAGAGTGTGTGTCTATTGAAGCTATTATGTGTAAAAGATTCGAAGATAGGCAAAACGAGGATTTTAGATTGCTAGTTGGAATCTTACAGTTGAAAGAATTCATGGTGTTGGTCAATAGAGCTTGCAAGGCTGAAGAGTTGAATAAGAAAAAGAGAAAAGCTATGATTGAGGCCCGAGATGCAAGGAAGAATGCAAGGAAGATGCAAGGAAGAGGCCCAGAGTAAGTCGTTCCAAACTAAATCAAAGAGGTCCAAAGAAACAAACCCTCGGATGACCGCTTCAGCTGGGCATTCACATCGAGACCGTGGTAAACACATATTGGGCTCTAGAGTTCAAGCCACCTCGATGGCAAGTGTGGGCAATACGAAGTCAAATAAACCCGAGTGTCCAAATTATGGTAGACAACATATTGGGGAATGTTGGGGAAATAATCAAGCTTGCTACAAGTGCAGTTCGCCAGACCATTTTATTCGAAATCCTAAGAAGGATGAGAAAGACAGAAAACAAGAAGTAAGAGTGAGCAATGTACCTTCGAGTGGTAGACCATAGAGGAACTCGGAAAGTGGGACTAGTAGTAGAGGTGCACCTAGAGAGTCTGCTGTGAGATCACAGGGTAGAGCACCTGCAAGGACTTATGCCATTCGCGCTCGTGAAGAGGCATCATCTCTAGATGTGATAATGGGTACTTTTTCTCTTCATGATATCTCTGTTGTTGCTTTGATTGACCTGGGGTCTACCCATTCCTATATTTCTATGAAATTGGTAACTAGCATGAATATGACTATTGAGTCTACAGAATTTGTGATAAAAGTGTCAAGCCCGTTAGGCAAGCATGTGCTAGTTGATAAAGTGTGTAGAAATTGTCCTTTGACGATTAGAGGACATTATTGTTCGGCTAATCTCATGTTGTTGCCATTTGATGAATTTGAACTAATTCTTGGCATGGATTGGTTGACTGCTCATAGTGTTTTAGTAAACTGTGGTAGTAAGTTTATTGAATTGAGGTGTGTAGGTTGAATCAAGTAAATCGGATAGTTTGCCTGTAGTGATTTCGTCTATGGTAGCTGAGAAATACATAAGAAAAGGGTATGAGTCCTATCTCGCATTTGTGTTGAATACCCAAGAGTCAAAAGTAAAGATTGAATTAGTGCTTGTGGTATGCGAGTATCCAGACGTGTTTCCAGAAGAGTTACCTCGATTGCCTCCAATTCGAGAAGTCGAGTTTGGCATTGAGTTAGACCCAGGGTATGGCGCCTATTTATATTACCCCGTATAGGATGGCACCATTGGAGTTAAGAGAGTTGAATGTCTAGCTACAAGAGTTAACGGATAAGGGTTTTGTAAGACTGAGCTATTCACCATGGGGTGCTCCGGTACTTTTTATGAAGAAGAAGGACGGGTCGATAAGACTGTGTATAGACTACAGACAACTCAACAAGGTGACAGTGAAGAATAAGTATCCTTTGCCAAGGATCGACGATTAGTTCGACCAATTAAAGGGAGCCACGATATTTTCTAGGATAGACTTGAGATCTATTACTAGTTAAGAGTTAAGGAGCAAGATGTGCCGAAAACTGCATTTCGGATGAGGTATAGCCTTTACGAGTTTCTCGTCATGCCATTTGGCTTAACGAATGCTCCTGCGGTATTTATAGATTTAATGAACCGTATTTTCTGACCATACTTGGATAAATTCATCGTTGTTTTATTGATGACATACTGATTTATTATCGAGAGAGAGTGAGCATGCGAGCACCTGAGAACTGTTTTACAAACTCTAAGAGACAAGTAGTTGTATGCTAAGTTTAGCAAGAGAAAATTTTGGCTCCGAGAGGTCGGATTCCTAGGATACATAGTGTGGGGTGATGGAATTAGAGTTGATCCGAGTAAGATCTCGGCAATTATTGAGTGGAAACCATCAAGGAATGTGTCAGAGATTAGGAGCTTTTTGGGTTTAGTGAGTTGTTACAGACGGTTCGTTAAAGGGTTCTCCATGATTGCTACACCGATGACGGGATTGCTACATAATGATGTCAAGTTCGAATAGACCGAGAGGTGTCAACAGAGTTTCGAGAAACTGAAAGCATTGTTCACTGAAGCATCGATTTTGGTACAACCTGAGTAGGGAAAGGAGTTTTTGATCTCTAGTGATGCGTCATTAAATGGCCTTGGCTGTGTGTTGATGCAAGAGGGTAAAGTAGTAGCTTATGCCTCGAGACAGCTAAAACCGCATGAAAAGAATTATCCGACGCACGATCTAGAGTTGGCTGCCATCGTTTTTGCTTTGAAGATTTGGCATCATTATTTATATGGTGAAAAACGTTGAATCTTTATCGATCACAAGAGTTTGAAATACTTGATGAACCAAAAGGATTTGAATTTGTGACAACGGCGGTGGCTCGAATTATTGAAGGATTATGAGCTAGTAATCGATTACCATCTAGGGAAATCGAATGTGGTTGCGGATGCCTTGAGCAGAAAATCCTTGTATGCTTTGAGAGCCATGAGTACGAGCTTAGCATTCTCTGATGATGGCTCTATATTGGCCGAGTTGAGGGCTAGACCATTATTTCTTCAGCAGACTTGTGAAACTCAAAAGAATGATAGTGAAACGCAAGTTAAGAGAGCTTAGTGTGAATCGGGAAATAACTTCGATTTTCGAGTTGATTCAGATGATTGTTTGATGTTTCGTAATAGAGTTTGTGTACCTAAAGATGATGAGTTGATTCAGAAAATTTTACATGAGGCACACAATGGTTGTTTTCAGTACATCTGGGCAGTACAAAAATGTATAATGATTTAAAGAAGTTGTATTGGTGGCCGGGTATGAAAAGAGATATCTTCGAGTTTCTTACAAAGTGTTTGATCTGTCAACAAGTGAAAGCCGAGCATCAGGTACCTTCGGGTTTACTTCAGCCAGTGATGGTTCCCGAGTGGAAGTGGGATCGAATCACGATGGATTTTGTAACTGGGTTACCTGACTCCGAAAAGGAAAGATGTTGTGTGGCTCATCATTGATAGATTAAGGAAATCGGCTCACTTTATACCGGTACGTGTTGATTACTCACTTGACAAGTTGGCTGAGCTGTATATCACCGAAGTTGTGAGATTACATGGTGTGCCTAGATCCATTATCTCCGATAGAGATCCAAGGTTTACTTCGAGGTTTTGGAAAAAGTTGCAAGAAGCCTTGGGTACGAAATTGAATTTTAGTACCACGTTCTATCCGCAAACCGATGGCCAATTTGAAAGAGTGATTCAAGTTCTTGAGGATATGCTCCGATGCTGTGCTTTAGAATTCGAAGGTAGTTGGGAAAAATATCTACCTTTGGTTGAATTTGCCTACAACAACAGTTATCAGACGAGTATACAGATGGCATCTTATGAAGCATTATATGGTCGCAAGTTTTGAACTCCATTGTATTGGATCGAGCTTAGTGAGAAGCAAATACACGGGGTTGATTTAGTTAAAGAAATCGAAGAGAAAGTGAAAGTGATCCATGATAGTCTGAAAGCTGCTTCAAATCGACAAAAGTCATATGCGGATTTAGAAAGGAAAGAAATTAAGTTCCAAGTGGGAGATAAGGTATTCCTGAAGATTTGGTCGAAAGGGCAAATTGAGTCCGTGATTCATAGGACCGTATGAGGTTATTGAAAGGATTGGACCAGTAGCTTACTAGTAACACCCCAAACCCGGTCAACACACCACGACTGAATCTGGCATGTTACGGAGTGAAAATCGTTTGAAAACACAAATGTGTCGAAAAGTTTCCAAAGAGGCTCTTTGGTCGTTTTAAAAGTTGTTTAAGTGTTGTAAAGGTTGTTTTAAACCTATGCTAGAAAAATTCACTTGATTCTACAAATTTTAGAAAAATGTTTAGTTTTTATTAAAACTGAGTGTGTCGAGTATAATCAAGTTAAAAACCATTTCCTCTTGAAGTTGTTTGAAAATTTAAGTTATAAAAGCATTCAAGTCACCTCATTATTTTGTGAACTCTGTTACCCGATGGTAACGTTCTTAAAACCCGAAAGAGTTATAGTTTTGAAAACATGCTTTTTACCGGTTAATTTAACAAGTCTATAAATCCAATTAATCAAAGTAAAAGTAAGTAATTAAAACCCAAAATAATATTAGCGGCCTTATTACAAAACCAAAAGAAACAAATTAAAAGAAAACTAATAAAAACGAAATAAAAGTTTAAAGTCCAAAACCAAAACTGGGATGCATGGCCACCTCGAGTCCTCCTCGGCTCCATATCCGCAATCTATGCCTCATCTGCAAAATGTAAGGGAAGGGGTGAGTCACCAAGACTCAGTGTATAAATCCCCAACCCGGTAATTCAAGCACTTACACAGATCATCAGTAAAACATGTAGATTATGCAACCCATAACCTAGCCATCCAATCTCCTTTAACTACCCTGTGTGGTCAAAACCACTGGTGACCGAAGTCACAAATATATATATCATTGTGGTCAAAACCACTGGTGACCGTAGTCACAAATCAGGTGATGGGGCCAACCCATCGTGTGGTCAAAACCACTGATGACAATCCCGTAATAATCATGTGGGGCCAACCCACTGTGGTACCAAACCACTGGGACGAGTCACAATATCCATATGTGGTCAAAACCACTGGTGACCGTAGTCACAAATATCAATAGTGTGGTCAAAACCACTGGTGGTCAAAACCACTGGGACTTAGTCACAAATATTAATAATGTGGTCAAAACCACTGGTGACCGTAGTCACAAATCAAATGATGGGGCCAACCCATCTTGTGGTCAAAACCACTGGTGACAGTCCAAATAATCATCCCCCTCCTCTCATCAATCCCATCAACATCATACTCATATCATACGTGTCATAATCTCATATATCATGCATTTATGTATAACATGGCATTTTAACAGAACATGATGACATAAACAAACGTACATCGTAAATCACATAATAGGGGACTTACCCGGAATCCAAGCTTATGCCCACAAGGCAAAGTCGCTAATATCAAAGGTTATACGGTAACATAATAAGCATCGTTAAACTAATAAAGTGTGTAAGCGTTTACACACCTGACTAGATGCAGATCTAACGCGAAATCCCAAAACTACACACACTACAAAATCCTGAACGTTACTCCCTCCTTAATTGCTGATTTGGTCTCCTACCAATCCCTAAGCCACACAATTATACTCCTTGCAATCGGCCACCCACTAACACACATGAAAACAATTAGCCTTTGGCTTTGAAAAATATGAACAGATCCCAAACGTTAACCACTTACCCCAGTTGAAAACTAAATCCCGAAATTCCTCTGAATCCGCTACACTCCTCTCTACAATCGGCCAAGTACTACAATCTGCTGTCACAAAACCCAAAAGAATACCTTACGAGTCAAAAGATATCGATCTCATGGATGTATGACCAAGTCAGCCAAAAGCCGGAAGTCAACTTTTGCTTTACATGAGTCGATGAAGAGAGAATAGAGAAGACAAGGGAGATTGGCCATACCACTTACCTCCCTTAACGAAATTGATTCACCAACCCGAGGAGAGAAAGATCTTCACTAGGCTAACATTTGGCCAAAGTGTCAAACAAGAAGAAGAAAATAGGGAGTAAAGAGGTTTCGGCTATGGCTTATGAGTGTCAAAGAGAAGAAAGAAAAACAGTGAAAATGAGAAAGGAGGGTTCGGCTAAGGTGGATGAAAGGGTTTTCGGCACAAAGGAGATTGAAAGAAGAAAAGATAGGTTTAGAAAGAAAATGAAGAAGGACGTGTGAGAGTAAGGTTTCGGCTTTGAGCAAAAAGAAGAAAAAGAAGTGAACAAAAGTGGGTTCGGCAAGGAGGCTAACCAAAAAGAACCCGAAAGAAAAGGGGAAGAATGGCCACTTGGGTTTCGGCTTTGGCACAAATGGTGAGAGAAAAGTCGGCTAGCACTTGTACAAAAAGAAAAAGAAAAAGAATCAAGAGGAAGGGTTCCAAAACACACCCCTAGCTAGCCGATTCAAGCCACCTCCTAAAGCACATTCGGCCACCACCAAAACCCCAAAACCGATTGGCCATATGCCCAAAACACCTTACCAAATTCGGCTGCACACTCTCCCACCTCAAACTCCCCCTTTTTCTCCACGAAATCCTCCCTTCCAATCATTCAAACAAGTTTGAATGAGTCCAACACCTAAAATCTCTCCCCTTCATCCATTTCAAACAAGTTGACTTCATCCAAACACATCCAACAGAGTCCTTCCTGAGTACTCCTCCTCTAGCTTGTGGCGTCAAAAAGAAATAGCAAGGAGTGCCATTCTTGCAGCTCGAACACAGGCACTCCCCCTGCATGTGGCGTCATCTCCTTGGTGCTTAAGTGGCGCCTCCTAGCCACTTTCCCACTTGATTTCTTATGACAAACTTCCCCAATAAAATCTCTTAACTCCTATCTCCCTTAGTTCCCTTCCCTTAAATGCCAAAACAAAATTCCTAGCCCTAACTTAGGCCTAACCTAGGGTTATATCTAGACCCCAGAACATGACAATTGAACATAACAGACAATTTATCACACGCAACACAAGCAAAATGCAGAGCCCCGATTTAAGGATGTTACAGTTCTACCCCCCTTAAAAATAATTTCGGCCCTAAAATTACCTGGTCAAAAGAGTTGAGGGTATTGCTGTCACATCACATCCTCAGGTTCCCACGTGGACTCCCCCGTACCATGGTTTCGCCATAATACTTTCACCAAGGGAACTGACTTCCGCCGCAGAACCTTAACTTCCCGATCCAAGATCCGTACCGGCTCCTCCTCAAAAGACAAGTCAGGACTCACCTCTATCTCCTCAACTGGTACCACATGCGACGGATCCGATCGATACCGCCTAAGCATCGAAACATGGAAGACGTCATGAATCTGACTTAACTCTGCTGGTAGCTTGAGCTGATAAGCTACCGGTCCTACTCGCTTCACCACTGTATACGGCCCAATGAACCTAGGGCTTAACTTGCCCTTCCGACCAAATCTCAACACTTTCTTCCAGGGCGATACCTTCAGAAAGACCTTATCACCCACAGCATACTCAATATCCCTGCGCTTAAGATCGGCATAAGACTTCTGCCTGTCCGACGCTTCTTTAAGACGAGCCCGAATTACCTTAACCTTATCCTCTGTTTCTGTTACCAACTCCGGACCTAACATTTGTCTTTCCCTCAATTCTGTCCAACACGTCGGAGTACGACATTTCCGTCCATATAGTGCCTCATATGGTGCCATCTAAATACTCGCTTGATAACTATTGTTATAAGCGAACTCTGCCAAGGGTAGGTACTCCTCCCAACTACCACTAAAATCCAGAACACACCCCCTTAACATATCCTCCAGAATTTGGATTACCCTTTCAGACTGTCCATCAGACTGCGGGTGAAAAGCTGTGCTGAAATCCAACCTTGTACCCAAAGCCTGATGCAAAGCTT
The DNA here is from genome assembly GCA_005393395.2 of Gossypium australe. Classification (NCBI taxonomy): domain Eukaryota; kingdom Viridiplantae; phylum Streptophyta; class Magnoliopsida; order Malvales; family Malvaceae; genus Gossypium; species Gossypium australe. The sequence goes on along the minus strand of CM016621.1, from coordinate 81,123,510 downwards.
TCCGGAACCTCGACGTGAACCTGGGATCCCTGTCTGAGATAATTGACACCGGCACCCCATGCAACCGCACTATCTCTGCTACATACAGTTTGGCTAACTTTTGAAGCGAATAATCAACCCTTACCGGTATGAAGTGAGCTGACTTAGTCAGACGGTCCACAATTACCCAAATTGAGTCCTTCTTGCTAGGCGTGAGGGGAAGCCCACTGACGAAATCCATCGTGACCCTTTCCCACTTCCACTGTGTAATCTTTACAGGCTGCAACAGCCCTGATGGCAACTGTTGCTCAGCCTTAACTTGCTGGCATGTCAAACACTTGCCCACAAACTCTGTTACTTCCCGCTTAAGACCTGGCCACCAAAACTGTTCCCTTAGATCACGATACATTTTACTGCCTCCAGGATGCATAGCATATGGGCTGCTATGAGCTTCCTGAAGGATCTTTTGTCTCAATTCCACATCCTTAGGCATGCATACTTTCCCTTGAAAACACAGTACTCCATCACTCCTCAAGCTGAAACCTTCTAACTCACCATTCTGCACTTGCAACCTCCGAGCACTCAAAACCTCATCTGCCAGCTGCCTCTCCTTAACTTGATCAATCCACAATGGTTTAACTTGCAATTTCGCCAGAAGACTTCCATCATCAAAAAGACTTAGGTGAGCAAACATCGCTCGCAAGTCCGCTACCACCTTACGGCTCAACGCATCAGCTACTACGTTAGCCTTACCCGGATGGTACTCAATCGAACAGTCGTAATCTTTCAACAATTCAACCCACCTTCGCTGTCTCAAATTCAAATCCCTCTGAGTCAAGAGATACTTGAGACTCTTATGATCCGTATACACTATCGACTTTTCCCCATACAAGTAATGCTTCCAAATCTTCAAGGCAAAAACCACTGCAGCCAATTCCAAGTCATGTGTCAGATAGTTACCTTCATGAGGCCTCAACTGCCGAGATGCATACGCTACCACTTTTCCATCTTGCATTAGCACACACCCTAAGCCAGTATGTGAAGCATCGCAATAAACTGTGAATTCCTTCCCTGTCTCAGGCTGAATCAAAACTGGAGCTTCAGTCAGAATCTTTTTTAACTTGTCAAAACTCTCTTGCTGTTTCTCAACCCACACAAACGGAACCCCTTTCCTTAACAGCATAGTCAATGGCGCTGCGATTAAAGAGAAACCCTCTACGAACCTTCTGTAGTATCCTGCCAAACCCAGAAAACTCCGAATTTCTGCAACCAACTTAGGTGGTTTGCAATCCAATACTGCCTCAATCTTATGAGGATCCACCCTAATTCCCTCAGCTGATACAACATGACCCAAGAAAGTCACCTCCTTAAGCCAGAACTCGCACTTACTAAACTTGGCGTACAACTGCTTCTCCCTTAGAACCTGCAGAACCACTCGAAGATGCGCGTCATGATCCTCTTCAGATTTTGAGTACACCAAAATGTCGTCTATAAACTACGACGAACTGATCCAAATACGGCTGAAACACCCGATTCATCATGTCCATGAATGCTGCCGACGCGTTGGTCAACCCAAAAGGCATTACCAGAAACTCGTAGTGTCCATACCGAGTACGGACTGCCGTCTTATGAATATCAGCCTCCTTCACTTTGAGCTGATGATACCCCGACCTAAGATCGATCTTAGAGAAAACCGATGCACCCTTGAGTTGATCAAACAAGTCATCAATCCTGGGCAACAGATACTTGTTTTTGATTGTCAACTTGTTCAGCTGGCGATAGTCTATACACATCCGCATTGTACCATCCTTCTTCTTAACAAAAAGCACTGGAGCTCCCCAAGACGATACACTCGGTCGGATGAAACCTCTGTCCAACAATTCCTGAATCTGAGCCTTTAACTCCACTAATTCTTTCGGCGCCATCCTATAAGGAGCAATAGACACTGGCGCAGTTCCTGGCAACAGATCTATACCGAACTCAACTGCATGATCCGGAGGCACACCTAGAAGTTCCTCAGGGAATACATCGGCAAACTCTCTTACAATTCAGACATTATTTACAACCGCATCCTTAGCTTCCAAAGCACAGACATGCACAAAAAATGCTTCACAACCCTTCCTAACCATTTTCTCAGCCTTCAGTGCAGAGACAACATTAGATAAGTAATCTCTCCTATTACCTATCATCACCACCTCCTCACCTCCCATGGTCTTCAACACCATGCGCTTAGCTGCGCAATCCAAGCTAGCCTGATACTTTACTAGCCAATCCATCCCGAGAATCAGATCAAACTCCCCAAACGGCAGTTCCATCAAGTCAGCCAGAAAAACGGCCCCTTGAAGTTCTAGGGGTACCTCCCTATATAGTTTACTTACTTCTACAAAGTGACCTAGAGGGCTTATCACAGTCATCTTCCTAGAAGTAGTCTCAGAGTCTAAGTTCATAGTTTCCACTACACTACTAGCAACATACGAGTGCGTCGAACCAACATCAATTAAAGCATTATAAGGTACTCCAAGAATTAAGAACATCCGGTTATGACGTCTGGTGCGTCACCCTCCTCTCGACGCCTCGCAGCATAGACCAACCCAGGCTGTCTCACCTCTGAACCACCTGCACCTCTACCCGGTGCTCCGCGGCCTCTACCCGAGCCATTACCTCCCCGGCCTGAACCTCAGCCCCACTGTGGCTGCTGATTATCCCTCCTGAACTGAGCACGATTCTGATCCTCAGACTGCAGCCTAGCGGATCTCTGAGGACAATCCCTAACTCGATGCCCCATCGAACCACACTCAAAGCATCCCCTATTACCATTCCAACATTCTCCCATGTGAGACTTTCCACACCGAGCACATCGTGGCGGCCACTGAGTATTGGTAGTAGCAGACCTAGCAGCTTGACTCGGCCCACTATACCTAACCCTCTTCTGCTGATTCCCAGCAAATCCAGATGATCCAGAACTCCTTTTATTCCAGCCCCTATCCTGATTCAGCTTTACAGATTGTTTTACCCCTTCAGCAACCTTAGATTTCTCCACTAGAACGGAAAACTCTCGTTCCTGCTATGGGGCAATTATCATCCGCAGCTCGTCTCTCAACCCATCCTCAAATCTGACACAACGCTCATGCTCTGTGCCCACAATTCCCCGTGCATACCTACTCAACTGAAGGAATTTTGCCTCATGCTCTGTGCCCACAATTCCACAGTCTTATTGCCTTGGACCAAGTTCAAGAACGCTCTGTGCTGCGCATCAACGTAACTAACCCCTATGTATTTCCTCTGATAGGCTGTTCTAAAGAATTCCCAAGTGAGATCATCTGCCATCGATCCATCCCTAACTGTGAGCCACCACTGATATGACTCATCTCGCAGCAGAGATACTATGCCCTTCAGCTTTTCCTTCGCTAAAAAGTCCAAGTCATCCATAATGCGTTCCGTTGCCTCCAACCAATACTCTGCCGTACTAGGTGCCACACCAAACACACCTCTAAATACCTCTGCACCATTAGCCTTGAGTCGCTCGGTCACAGATTTCCGAGCTCCAGTTCCAATGCCTGCACTCGCAACCCTTTCTAGTACTTGCAGTACAGCCTGCGACACTGCGTCATTACCACCCGTCTGATCCTGATATTTCACGCCCACAGCTGGCGGTGGTGGTACCTCATTTTCCGATCCATGTCCAGACTTTGCCAGTTTCGAGACCGTCATACTACCCCTACCTCGTCCACGAATATTTCGCCCACGTCCGTGTGCACTCATGACTACCGATATATGAGCTAATTAAAAGTTTTATGCGTTAGGCTTTCATTCCACTGTCTATTTAAACACAATCTTATGGAAAGTTTTAGTAAGGGGTTGTTTCCGCCAGTACACATCATCCTATAGTTTGAGTCTCTAGAGTAGTTCCTACTACTATTCAATCATGCCATTATCAGCATAATCATACCATCGAAAGCAACAGTTTGGGGTACTTACCTGGGCGGATTGATGCCGGAGACTCGGTGCCATGCTTTCACCACTGTTCTTTTTCCCATAAAAACCTTTCATAACCCTTTTTAAAAAATTTTTGGGCCTCGGGCCTACAACCGAGCTATTGAAACTAGCTATGATACCAAAATTGTAACACCCCAAACCCGGTCAACACACCACGATCAAATCTGGCATGTTACGGAGTGAAAACCGTTTGAAAACACAAATGTGTCGGAAAGTTTCCCAAGAGGCTCTTTGGTTGTTTTAAAAGTTGTTTAAGTGTTGTAAAGGTTGTTTTAAACCTATGCTAGAAAAATTCACTTGATTCTACAAATTTTAGAAAAATGTTTAGTTTTTATTAAAAACTGAATATGTCGAGTATAATCAAGTTAAAAACCATTTGCTCTTGAAGTTGTTTGAAAATTTAAGTTATAAAAGCATTCAAGTCACCTCATTATTTTGTGAACTCTGTTACCCGATAGTAACGTTCTTAAAACCCGAAAGAGTTATAGTTTTGAAAACATGCTTTCTACCGGTTAATTTAACAAGTCTATAAATCCAATTTATGAGTAATATAATCAAAGTAAAAGTAAGTAATTAAAACCCAAAATAATATTAGCGGCCTTATTACAAAACCAAAAAAAAACAAATTAAAAGAAAACTAATAAAAACGAAATAAAAGTTTGAAGTCCAAAACCAAAACTGGGATGCATGGCCACCTCGAGTCCTCCTCGGCTCCATATCCGCAATCTATGCCTCATCTGCAAAATGTAAGGGAAGGGGTGAGTCGCCAAGACTCAGTGCATAAATCCCCAACCCGGTAATTCAAGCACTTACACAGATCATCAGTAAAACATGTAGATTATGCAACCCATAACCTAGCCATCCAATCTTCTTTAACTACCCCATGTGGTCAAAACCATTGGTGACTGAAGTCACAAATATATATATTGTTGTGGTCAAAACCACTGGTGACCGTAGTCACAAATCAGGTGATGGGGCCAACCCATCGTGTGGTCAAAACCACTGATGCCAATCCCGTAATAATCATGTGGGGCCATCCCACTGTGGTACCAAACCACTGGGACGAGTCACAATATCCATATGTGGTCAAAACCACTGGTGACCGTAGTCACAAATATCAATAGTGTGGTCAAAACCACTGGTGGTCAAAACCACTGGGACTTAGTCACAAATATTATTAATGTGGTCAAAACCACTGGTGACCGTAGTCACAAATCAAATGATGGGGCCAACCCATCTTGTGGTCAAAACCACTGGTGACAGTCCAAATAATCATCCCCCTCCTCTCATCAATCCCATCAACATCATACTCATATCATACGTGTCATAATCTCATATATCATGCATTTATGTATAACATGGCATTTTAACAGAACACGATGACATAAACAAACGTACATCGTAAATCACATAATAGCGGACTTACCCGGAATCCAAGCTTATGCCCACAAGGCAAAGTCGCTAATATCAAAGGTTATACGGTAACATAATAAGCATCGTTAAACTAATAAAGTGTGTAAGCGTTTACACACCTGACTAGATGCAGATTTAACGCGAAATCCCGAAACTACACACACTACAAAATCCCGAACATTACTCCCTCCTTAATTGCCGATTTGGTCTCCTACCAATCCCGAAGCCACACAATTATACTCCTTGCAATTGGCCACCCACTAACACACATAAAAACAATTAGCCTTTGGCTTTGAAAGAATATGAACAGATCCCAAATGTTAACCACTTACCCCAGTTGACAACTAAATCCCGAAGATCCTCTGAATCCGCTACACTTCTCTCTACAATCGGCCAAGTACTACAATCTGCTGTCACAAAACCCAAAAGAATACCTTACGAGTCAAAAGGTATCGATCTCATGGATGTATGACCAAGTCAGCCAAAAGTCGGAAGTCAGCTTTTGCTTTACATGAATCGATGAAGAGAGAATAGAGAAGACAAGGGGAGATTCGGCCATACCACTTACCTCCCTTAACGAAATTGATTCACCAACCCGAGGAGAGAAAGATCTTCACTAGGCTAACATTTGGCCAAAGTGTCAAACAAGAAGAAGAAAATAGGGAGTAAAGAGGTTTCGGCTATGGCTTATGAGTGTCAAAGAGAAGAAAGAAAAACAGTGAAAATGAGAAAGGAGGGTTCGGCTAAGGTGGATGAAAGGGTTTTCGGCACAAAGGAGATTGAAAGAAGAAAAGATAGGTTTAGAAAGAAAATGAAGAAGGAGGTGTGAGAGTAAGGTTTCGGCTTTGAGCAAAAAGAAGAAAAAGAAGTGAACAAAAGTGGGTTCGGCAAGGAGGCTAACCAAAAAGAACCCGAAAGAAAAGGGGAAGAATGGCCACTTGGGTTTCGGCTTTGGCACAAATGGTGAGAGAAAAGTCGGCTGGCACTTGTACAAAAAGAAAAAGAAAAAGAATCAAGAGGAAGGGTTCCAAAAAACACCCCTAGCTAGCCGATTCAAGCCACCTCCTAAAGCACATTCGGCCACCACCAAAACCCCAAAACCGATTGGCCATATGCCCAAAACACCTTACCAAATTCGGCTGCACACTCTCCCACCTCAAACTCCCCCTTTTTCTCCACGAAATCCTCCCTTCCAATCATTCAAACAAGTTTGAATGAGTCCAACACCTAAAATCTCTTTCTTCATCCATTTCAAACAAGTTGACTTCATCCAAACACATCCAACAGAGTCCTTCCTGAATACTCTTCCTCTAGCTTGTGGCGTCAAAAAGAAATAGCAAGGAGTGCCATTCCTGCAGCTCGAACACAGGTACTCCCACCCTGCATGTGGTGTCATCTCCTTGGTGCTTAAGTGGCGCCTCCTAGCCACTTTTCCACCTGATTTCTTGTGACAAACTTCCCCAATAAAATCTCTTAACCCCTATCTCCCTTAGTTCCCTTCCCTTAAATGCCAAAACAAAATTCTTAGCCCTAACTCAGGCCTAACCTAGGGTTATATCTAGACCCCAGAACATGACAATTGAACATAACAGACAATTCATCACACGCAACACAAGCAAAATGCAGAGCCCCGATTTAAGGATGTTACATTACTAGTTAGCTTTGCTGATGGAGTTAGAGAAAATAAATAACGTGTTTCATGTGTCGATGTTGCGACGATATCATTCCGATCCTTCGCATGTGATTCCTCCGGCCGAAATTGAGATATGACCGGATATGACCTATGAAGAAGAACCAATTAAGATTTTGGCTCGAGAGGTTAAACAGTTGAGGAACAAAAGTATAGCATTAGTAAAGTGTTATGGCAAAAACATGGCGTAGAAGAGACTACATGGGAACCGGAAGAAGCCATGAGAGAACAGTACTCAAATCTCTTTATCGGTAAGATTTTCGGGGACAAAAATCTCTAAAGGGGGAAGAGTTGTAATAACTCGATTTTGGGGCTAGTCGGAATAGTGGTTTCGGAACCACTAATTCGAAGTCAGAGAAATTATTTTTAATATTATTTTATGTCTTATAGCATGATTATATGAGTGCATGAGAATTTTGGTGCGTTAATTTTGGTGATTGCATGCTTAATTGCAAGAAAGGTCTAAATCGCATAAAGTACGAAAGTTTTATTTTACAAGGTAGAGGTGTTAAATAGCTAGAGAACCTTAAATTCGAGGTCCTTAATATGGAATTAGGCCTTTCTAAGGGTGCTAGCCGGCCATGGGGACAAGAAAATCAAATTGGTCAATGGTTAGGTGGGTTTTGGTGACTTAATTGAATAAAATAAGATAAAATAAAGAAGCTATCATCTTTTCCCATTTTCACTTCTTCTTCCACAGAAAATATCATCAAGAGAAGGGGTTTAGAAGCTTGAAAATTTTCAACAACTTCAACCTTTACAAGTAAGTGATTTTGGTGGTATTTCTTGATAATATTTGTACTTTTGGGACCCCAAAGCTTAAGCTAGCTAATGAGGAGACTATTTAGCAAAATGGTTGAAAGTTTAAGGTTTTACCATGAGAGTGCTTATGTTGTTTGCTAAGTTTTTATGAAAGAAAATGCAACACCTCTTACCTGTATTTAAATCCTAAACCGGGTATAAAGCATTATCGTACTTAACTTGCTCAATCATACAATATCGATCCATAAAGACTTCATTTCAAATTAAAACTTTTCATTTGCAACCATAATGACCTTATTATAGGCCTACGAGACCCTAAACTTGCACTCAGAATGATTCGGGACCAAACCGATAACTTTTGAACACTTAGAAAATTTTGACTCAAAATAGGGCCACACGTCCGTGTGAAGGATGGGACACGCCCATGTGGCGTATCACATGCCCATGTTCCACACCAGTGTGGATTTATTTTTCAATTTGAACCTATAGGGGTTTTCACACGGCCTGACACATGCCCGTGTCCATAGCCCGTATCCCTCACACGGCCATGACACGCTCGTGTCTTCGCCCATGTGTGAAAACCTTAACATTCTGTTTATGACATCATCATCTGAATAAGGTCACACGGCCAAGGCACACGTCTGTGTCCTTAGACCGTGTGTCGAATTAAATTCCTAATTTCAGGTGCAGGCTTCACACGGCTTTGGCACATGCCTGTGTCCTAGACCGTGTCTCCCACACGGTTGAGACACACGGCCATGTCTCAACCTGTGCGTTTAGTACTGGGTATTCTGACTTGTCAACCTAGCATGCATGGGGACACACGGCCTCTCAACACGCCCATGGGGCTGACCGTGTGTCACACATGGTCTAGACACACGCCCGTGTGTCTACCCATGTGGACAATTGTAAGGCTATCTACCAAGCCATTTGCCACCCTACCTGTGTCTACCCATGTGGACAATTGTAAGGTTATTTACCAAGCCATTTGCCACCCTACCAAGCAACCACACTTATACCAAATCAATTCAACATACATCATGACCATAAGGCACTTCCAAGAACCCAAAATCAAGAGATCCACACCAACATGCACTTCATGAATTTCATCATCATTTATAAATATGAACCTGTCAAGTATTGGCCAATTTCCAATGACCATTTACAAAATGAATTGAACAACACTAATAGCCAACACTTTGGCTAACAAATATGACATAACAAAATGACCAAGTCCTATACATACCATACTCAAAATAAATCTAACTTTGCTATATCAAAGAGTAGTTGATAGTGCGATTCCGAACTCCGACATCGTACGACCCTCGAGTTAGCTTGGCGATACTACAAGGAAAATGGAAATGAGAGGGGTAAGCATAAAGCTTAGTAAGTTTGCATGAAATAAATAGAAACATAAAGGCTCATAATGTAATCCATCCATTGCATTGAATAAGAACACAAAGTCTCAAGCACATTTATGGATTTTATGAACATAATTTTCAGACCGTATTTAGATCGATTTGTTCTTGTATTCATTGATGACATTTTGATTTATTCATGTGATGAGACTGAGCATGTTGAACATTTGAGAATAGTGTTACAAACGCTACGAGATAAGAATTGTATACAAAGTTTAGTAAATGTGAATTCTGGTTGCGTGAAGTCGGTTTTCTGGGACATATTGTATTAGCATCTGGTATACGAGTCGATCCAAATAAGATTTCAGCTATTTTAGAATGGAAACCTCCGAAGAATGTATCTGAAGTTCGCAGTTTTTCTGGGACTTGCTGGTTATTAACGAAGGTTCGTAAAAGGCTTTTCGATGATAGCTACTCCGTTAACTAGATTGCTTTAGAAGGATGTGAAATTTAAATGATTCGATAAATGTCAGAAAAGCTTTGATTTGTTGAAAACTTTGTTGACTGAAGCACCAATTTTGGTACAACCAGAATCGAATAAAGAATTCGTGATATATACTGATGCTTCGTTCAATGGTCTGGGATGTGTTTTGATGCAGGAAGGCAAAGTTATAGCTTATGCTTCGAGACAACTAAAGCCGCACAAAAAGAACTATCCGACACACGATATTGAGCTAGCTGCTATTGTGTTTGCATTAAAAATCTAGCGTCATTATCTCTTCGGTGAGAAATGTCATGTATTTTCAGATCATAAAAGTTTGAAGTGCCTGATGACTCAGAAAGATTTGAATCTGCGACAAAGAAGGTGGTTAGAGCTTTTGAAAGACTACGAGCTTATGATATACTATCATCCGGGTAAGACAAATGTTGTTGCTGATGTTTTGAGTCAAAAATCACTATTTGCATTATGTGCTATGAATGCTCATTTAGACTTATCTGATGATGGTTCAATTTTGGCAGAATTGAAAGCGAAACCATTTTTTACAACAAATATGTGATGCTCAGAAAGTTGATAATGAAATGATAGTGAAACGAGCTCAATTTGATTCGAATTTTGATTTTGAATTTCGAGTTGATAATGATAATTTTTTGAGATTTCGAGATCAAATTTGTGTTCTGAGAAATTTAGAGTTATTACAGTTAATTTTGAATGAAGCTCATAATAGTCCCCTATTTGTCCATCCGAGAAGTACAAAGATGTATCATGATTAGAAGCAACACTATTGGTGGTCTGGTATGAGAAAGGATATTTTTTATTTTGTTTCAAAATGTTTAGTTTATCAGCAAGTTAAAGCTGAACATCAGGTTCCATATGGTTTGTGTAACAGCCCGATTTTGGGCTTAGTCGAAACAGTGGTTTCGGGACCACAAATTCGATGCTGAGAAATTTATTTTATTTATATTTTTTAATGGTCTACAATTTCACGGAATGATTTCGTGAAAATCTCATTCGAAAATTTTGAAGTTTAGGCACTCAATTTAGTCAAAAGGACTAAATTGTAAAAAGTGTTAAAGTTGAGTTCTACATGTTAGAGGTGTCCAATTGTTATGAAATTTTAAATTGGAGGTCCTTAAATGATAATTAGGCCATTGGTTAAGTTGGTGGACAAAAATGGATATGGATGGGTATGTTTCAAAAGATTTTTTAAGGGGCATTTTGGTAATTTAGTGAATTAAATGAATTAAAAACAAAATTTAAATGCCAAATTTGTCCATCTTCAAGCTTAGGCCGAATTTAACATCTGGGAAGCCATAGATAGGTTTTCAAGCTTTCCAAGCTTCATGGTAAGTCCATTCTAGCCCCTTTTTTCATGTTCTTTACGTTTTTGGAGTCCCGGTAACTTGATTTAGCTTATTCTAGCAATAGGTTTTTGGAAAAATAATCATAGGTGAAATGTATTTATTTTGATGTTTTATGGCAGAATATGAAGCTTAGAATTATGTTAAACAACTTTTACTAAGCGCTTTTAAGTGAAAACGAGTAAAACGACATAATCGGCAAAAATACCTAATGTACATAAGTGCATGTTAGAGGAAGAATTTGATGTTACCATAGAAGGGAAAAATGATTAGCATGTTATAAAACATAATAATAAGGGATGAAGTTTAATTTTCGGGCCTAGGGGCAAAAACATAATTATGCAAAAGTTTAGGGCCAAAATTGTAATTTTACCAAAGTTTGAGTTAGGGACTGTTTTGAGTAGTACATTAATTAAATAAGTGAAATGTGATGTCTTAGACCCCGAAAAATGAGATTTGGACCTAGAACGGGAGGAAAAACGAAAATCGGGAAAGTTGGTAAAATGACCATTTTGGTATCGAGGCAAGTTCATATGTTTAATAAGCATTTAATTATGCATATTTGAATGATAAATTGATATTTTGGCCATAAGTACTATAGTATTGAGACCATATTTTGTATTATGGCTTTGTATGATAACAAGAAAGTATTGACTAGCATAGTTTGATGAGAATAAGTTAAGTTGATGATATGATGAGATTTAGAATGTCAGTATGTAAGTTGAGTAGCATTTTATTTTTATGCAATTATTGTTATTAGTAATGTTATTACTGAGTTATGCGACTAACCTTGAGAATTTGAGCAAGTATGTTTCAGTTATGACTTGACAAGGCATTGATATCTCAAAGTCCATGGCTATACCATGGTAATTAAGGAAGAATTGACGGAAAAGTCCATGTTCATAACATGGCATTTAAGGAGGAATTAACGGTTAAGGATACCATGTAAGACCATGTCAAGACATGGCATTGGTAAGGCAAGGATCCCGTGTAAGACCATGTCAAGACATGACATCGGCATTGATTAAGGACTCCATGTAAGACCACACCAAGATGTGGCATTGGCACTAAGACAAGGATACCATGTAAGACCATGTTTGGAACATGGCATTTGGTAAGACAAGGATACCATGTAAGACAATGTTTGGAACATGGCATTTGGTAAGATAAGGATATCATGTAAGACCATGCCAAGGCATGGCATTGATAAGTTCTATAAGGCAAGGAAATCATGTAAGACAATGTCAAGACATGGCATTGATGAGTTACTATAAGGCAAAGGTCCCATGTAAGACCATGCCAAGGCATGGCATTGGTGAGTTCATAAGGCAAGGATACCACGTAAGACCATGTCAAGACATGGCAATGGTAAGTTCAAAAAGGAAAAGGTTCCCGAGTAGTCCAAAGAGTAAATCAAAGAAATGACAAGGTGAGAACATGAAGAAAGAGTACAGGTATGAGTACAGGTATGCATTTCAGGCTTATTTAATATTGAGATTGTAAGTAATTGAGATTATCAAGTATTAAGAAAGTGATGAGTTTTCAGTTATGCTTGTGACACTTTATGACATGATTGGCAATATGCCTATATTATGAAAGAGCACTCATGTGTTAAGTGAGAATGTTGTAGATATGTAAGCAAGCTATTAAGTAAGGTGCCCTTTGTATTCTGAGCCTTTGGTAAGGTTACCGATGAGTTCACCGGGAAAATCAATTAAGTGAAATTAAGCGTCACTATTTATCATCAATAAACACTACTACAAACTGATCCAAAAACTGTCGGAAGACTCGGTTCATTAGATCCATAAAAACAGCAGGTGCATTAGTGAGTCCAAAAGGCATAACCAAAAACTCATAGTGTCCGTACCTCGTGCGGAATGCAGTCTTTGGCACATCTGAATCTCTGACTCGCAACTGATAATATCCCGATCTCAAATCTATTTTCGAAAACACTGAAGCTCCCTTCAACTGATCAAATAAATCATCAATCCGAGGTAACGGGTACTTATTCTTTATAGTTACCTTATTTAGTTACCGGTAGTCGATACACATTCGCATAGTCCCATCTTTCTTTTTTCACAAATAAAACCGGTGCACCCCACGGAGAGAAACTCGGTCGCGCGAAGCCCTTATCTGTCAACTCTTGCAACTGCGCTTTCAATTCTTTTAATTCAATAGGTGCCATTCGGTACGGAGCTATCGAAATCGGAGCCGTACCCGGTATTAACTCAATGCCAAACTCAACCTCTCGTACTGGGGGTAAACCCGGTAGTTCTTCAGGAAACACATCGGGGTATTCACATACAACTGATACAAATTCAATTTGTTTTTCGGACATTTTATTATCCAGTACATAAGCCAAATAAGCTTCACACCCTTTTCTCACATACTTTCGGGCTAACATTGAAGATATTACTGTAGGCAACCCATTTACGTCACAGGATTTAATTCTGATGGTCTCACCGTTTCGACATTTCAAATCGATGAGCTTTCTTTTACAATCCACTACTGCCTCATGTGAAGTTAACCAGTCCATACCCAAGATTATATCAAATTCGTCAAAGGGCAACAACATTAAATCAGCTGGGAAGCAATAATCCCGAATCATCAACGGGCAACCTCTACACACTTTATCAACAAGCACACATCTACCCAAGGGGTTGGACACACGAATCACAAACTCGGTAGACTCAACTAGCAGAGTCTTGCCAAATTCTAAAGTTTCACATACATAAGAATGAGTCGAACCAGGATCAATTAGTGCAATCACAGTAGTATCATAAAGAGTGAAAATACCGGTAATGACGTCGGGGGAGGAAGCATCCTCTCTGGCTCGTGCAGCATAGGCTCTAGCCGGAGCTCTAGCCTCAGATCGAACCGTAGTGTTCTTTGTTCCTTTCTGACTACCACCTACATTGCCTGAATGTCTGGGTGGTCTACCTCGCATTGACGTGTTGCTCGGCTTAGTGTTTTGAACTGTATTCTGCTCAGCTAACCTCGGACATTCTCTAATAAAATGATCTAACGATCCACATTTATAGCAAGACCGATCATGAAATCTACAACTCCCTGAATGCCATTTCCCACAGTGCTTGCATTCAACTCTATTCTGAGGAACGTTACCAACACTGGCTATCGAGGTAGCTCGGGAGCTCATAGGAGGTCGATCCCGTCCAGGAGGATCTGTAGTAGCTTTATGTCGGTTGTAGTCATCTCTGGACTTCTTGGCTGTGGAATGAAAGACCTTACCCGAAGATCTTTTACGAATGTCTCTAGCTTCTGTCTCAGCCTTTCTTTTCTCTTTCTCGAGCTCTTCAGCTTTGCAAGCTCTCTCAACTAAAGTCACAAACTCTTGAATTTCAAGAATGCCAACAAACATCTTTATATCTTCATTTAGGCCATCTTCAAATCTTTTACACATAATGGCTTCGGTGGAAACACACTCTCTAGCATATCTGCTGAGCCTGACAAATTTTCTTTCATATTCCGTTACGGTCATTCGCCCCTGTTTCAGCTCAAGGAACTCCTTTCGTTTTTGATCAATGAATCTTTGGCTAATATACTTCTTGCGAAACTCATTTTGGAAGAAATCCCATGTCACTTTTTCTTTCGGAACCACTGATACTAGTGTATTCCACCAGTGATATGCAGTGTCCCGCAGTAAGGATATAGCACACTTCAAGCATTCATCCGGAGTACAAGACAGCTCATCAAGTACCCGAATAGTGTTATCAAGCCACATTTCGGCTCTCTCAGCGTCATCATCGTCATTAGCTTTAAATTCTTCGGCCCCAAATTTTCGGATTTTATCAACTGGGGGCCTACTAGATCTCATCGGATCTATCATCGGGGGAGCTGAAGGAATCGGAGTTGGATTATTCAGGGGTGGAGATTGGTGTACAGCCGGGTTATTTTGAATAAATTGGGCAAACCACTCATTCATCATCTGATAAAAGGCTTGTTTAGTCTCTCCTTCGTGGCTACCTGAAACAGGTCGAGAGTCTACCGGCGCTGATCCGCGTGCGCGGTCAGGCGCTACGCTCTCTACATCATCAGCTACGGCTCTTTCAGGATCAGTGTCCATTTACTAAATAAAACAAAATTCAGACTGTCAGAAGTCACCACACTATCAACATATAATGAAGGCATGTATAGCTAGACTCACACGCGCTACGGTAGTCCTAGAATCGACTAAACCGTAAGCTCTGATACCAATCAAATGTAACACCCCATACCCGAAACCCATGCCGGAATCGAGTACGTGGCATTACTAGACTTGACTATTAACTCAGGGCATAAAAATTTAAAGCTGTCCAACTACGCCACGCTGACTAAATCGACCATAACTCGAGTTACAAAACTCGAAATTTAGATCCGTAAATTTTCCTTGAAACTAGACTCATATGAATTTTCATCATAATTTTTTCAGAATTTTTCATGTGGCCAATTAGTACAGTTTATTCATCAAATTTACCATTAATACACTGCTTGACAATTCTGACCTGTCTTTACAAAACTACAGTTATCTCATTTCACAAATTTCCAATAATGTTCTTGTTTATACCAATGGAAAATAGACTCATTAAGGATTCTACACATATAAACCATGCTTCTTAATTATTTATATACAATTTTTGACAATTTTTCCAAAACAGAACAGTGACTCACGAATTCATTCAGAGCGATTCTCACTAAAACTTAATTATCTCATAATATATAAAACCTTTGCCTACTCTGTTTATTTCATGTAAAAATAGACACAATAAGGTTTAATTTCATATCTCATTCACCTTCTAATTCAATATACCCTATTTTTGGTGATTTTTCTAAATCACATCACTGCTGCTACTACAAGCTGTTTCGTTGCAATTTATGAAAGACTAGTTTCTAACCGAACGTACCTACACTCCTAATTCAAAGATTCATTTCATACACAAACATTTCTTTAACAAAAATGATTTAACTTCGATTAAGAATGCATAAACATTGCCATCATAAATCAACATACATATCAAAAACACAACAACATACTTAACTAAAAATTTAGCCATATTAGCATGGCTATTATATACATGAACCTTAAGATTTTATCAAAACAAGACCAAGTCTTTCCTATACATGCCTCCGTTTAAAACCAAAATGAAAGAGTACCAAAATGTAGATTAATAGTGTGGGCGACTTCCCGAACGATCCCGACGAGCTTGTAGCTTTTACCTAATCTATAAAACAGAGGAAACATTTCACACGATAAGCTTGCTAGCTTAGTAAGTCCTAATTTCATAAAAAATATAACATTCAAACATCAACAATTTAATTACTACAATTCAACTTGTAAGCTTGTACTCATATTCATTATCAAGCTTTCAATTTCATATCCATGTAACTAAGTATGAATTTGTAGGGAAATTTCTCCTTACCCACATATTTATGATCAAAAATATTTGTTCGTAATCCAATCTTTAAAACCCAATGTGTCATCATATAACCATAGGTACAATTATTCATATACTTGGATATCAATTATTATAGCATGTCATTAATTATACAACCACCCTTGTGGCCGAATACACCTAGTCTTATATCTACATATTAAACGGCCAAAGTCACGATACCACA
Organism: Gossypium australe; assembly: GCA_005393395.2. Taxonomy (NCBI): domain Eukaryota; kingdom Viridiplantae; phylum Streptophyta; class Magnoliopsida; order Malvales; family Malvaceae; genus Gossypium; species Gossypium australe. Next base: position 81,106,836 of record CM016621.1, on the reverse strand, counting down.
TCATTCATCAATAAAACCGAGAACACATACCATTGGTAATAAATCACTGAATCACTAGTTTACCTTATCTTAATTAAGTAAGAAGCTCATTCCTACTTTACATACTCACCTGAGCCGTTAACTCGATAAATTTGCTTTAATTCGACTTGAACACAATTTCGGTTTCTAGTTTGTGAAATACAACACCGGCATCAAGCCTGCTAGGCATAAAAGCCCGATAAATAACACCGGCACAAGGCCTGCTAGGCGTAAAAGCCCGATAAGTAACACCGGCACGAGGCCTGCTAGGCTTAAAGCCCGAATTAAATCACCGGCACTAGGCCTGCTAGGCTTAAAGCCCGAATTAAATCACCGGCACTAGGCCTGCTAGGCTTAAAGCCCGAAACACATTAATGTAATCAATCATCGCTAATACCTTTTATACTATATCACATAATGAAAGTACTTTGGCTTATTTACATCAAACAATCAAAACCATTCTAATAGGCTTATATACATTCGGCTATGACATGAATATCTACTAAAATTTATCAAACATTATCGTACAATTGATTTATAAATAATTCTTCAATATACTATAGCTTAAGGACTTACCTTAGAAGTCGATAGATTCGAAATCTCCAACTATTCGTTTACTTTAGCTTTTCCTCGCTCCAAATTCTTCTCCTTTTGTTCTTGATCTAATTCGGTTCAATTAAACCAATATAACCACATTTTCATTAAATTTAAAAACAAAATCATATAATATATAATTTATAACCAAATATAATAGCTAAATTTTCATTTCATCTCAATTAAATCCATGAATACTTGATTGCACATTTTACCCTTTTTGCCCCCCGACATTTACAACTCTTCCAATTAAGTCTTTTAAGCACAAAACACAAATTACATGGAATTTAAGTTCCTTCCTCAAGAGCCGAATGTATCCCTAGCTAATACAAGTCCTTACAAACTATTTTTTTTCTTTTTAATTCCCCAACTAATTATTCTAACATCTAAATTCTAACTTCCTCATTTTCACTAAAAGTCCAAGAACAAAATTTTACCATTTAACAACTAAATCATCAAGCTTTCTTCCATGGTACTTCATAAAAATCACAACCAAAACGCATTTTTTTACGTGGGCTATATAAAGCTCTTGATAACCATTTCAAAATGCCATCAATTATCAAAATTATCAAACACACATACCTATTTTAGCTTGAAGTAGCCGAACATGAGAGAGCTTTTTCTCTTCTTTTTCCTTTAGCAAATTTTCGGTAATAAAGAATAAAGGAATAAAGATGAACCCCCTAGTTGTTTTATGTTTCTTTATTTTATTAACATGCTCACCTTATTAACTTATTATTATAACATATAAACTACTAATTTCTTAGCATGCTTACCGTCCTCTACTTTGCTTTTAGGGAAATTTGACATGCAAATCCATTCTTGCAAGAACAATTCAATTTGCCCCTTTTATTTGCTAATAATCGGCCATGAGAGAATGAAGGAGATAGTGGCCTTATTTTATGTTTTATCTAACATTTACACTAACTTTATTTCTTTATAAAAGTACTAACATAAGCATAAAATAAAAATTTAATTAAACTAGCATATATATCTAGCATAACTTGGCCCATTACCGTCCATCACTATGGTCAATGGGCTAATTGCCCTTTTAGGACACCAACTTAAAAAGCCACAAGCAATTTAGTACATTACACCTTAGCATGCAACATTTACGCTTTTCGCGATTAAATCCTCTTTACCAAATTAAGCACTTAAACGATAAAATTTTTCTACGACATTTTCACACATATTAATTCACATATAATAAACATAGAATATAACACCAAAATATTTCTCGAGCTCGGATTCGTGGTCCCGAAACCACCATTCCGATTAGGGTCAAAATTGGTCTGTCACATAACCCGACTGTTTCGCAACCCCTGCCCCTGGTTAATCCCTCTCAGACATCTGATATACCTCTGACTACAAATCTAAATCCGTGGAATAAACCACCAGTAGGCAAGATTCGAAAATACGGGGCCGAGGAGTTTAGGGCCACATCTGATGATGATGTTGAGCGAGCCGAGTTTTGGCTTAAGAATACAATCAGAGTATTCGATGAGATGTCGTTGAATCCTGATGAGTGCATGAAGTGTGCAGTTTCCTTTTTGTGAGACACGGGTTATAACTGGTGGAAAACATTGATATCTGTGGTTTCGAGAGAGAGAATCACTTGGGACTTCTTTCAAGTTGAGTTCAGAAAGAAGTATATCAGTCAGCGCTTCATTGATCAGAAACGTAAAGAGTTCTAGAGTTGAAATAGGGCCGTTTATCTGTTACTGAGTACGAGTGGGAATTCGTAAGAATGAGTCAATACGCGAGGGAATGTGTTTCGACCGAAGCTACTATATGCAAACGTTTCATAGAGGGATTGAATGAAGACATTACATTGTTGTTTAGGATCACTTGATCATTTTATCCGTGATTGCCCTGAATCGGTTGAGCCAAAAACTCTTCAGAATCCGAGATTGGATAATGCACCTGTGTGAGGAAGACCTTCGAAGAATGTAAGAAACGTCAGTGGTAGTTAGAGAACTACGAGAGTCACTGTTGTAAGATCTGAAGCTAGAGCGCCTGCCAGAGCGTATGCTATTCGAGCTCGTGAGGAAGCTTCATCACCAGATGTTATAACGGGTACTTTATACTTTATGATACTTCTGTGATTGCATTGATAGACCCTTGTTCTACGCATTCGTAAGTATGCATGAGTTTAATATTCAGTAAGGCTTTGCCTGTAGAGTCTACTGAGTTTACTATAAAAGTATAGAACCACTTAGGTAAAAGTGTTCTTGTTGACAAAGTATGCAAGAATTGTCCGTTAATGTTTTGAGATATTTGTTTCCCTACTGATCTGATGCTTTTTCCATTTGATGAGTTTGATATTATTCTGGGTATGGATTGGTTGTCTTTGCATGACGCTGTTGTGAACTGTAAAAGAAAAACTATTTATTTGAGATGTCCGAATGATAAGATTGTACGAGTTGAGTCTAATGATTTGAATGGATTGCCTGCCGTGATATCTATTTTGAAAGCTCAAAGTTATGTGAAAAAGGGTTATGAGGCATATTTTGCTTATGTGATTGATTCGAAAGTATCTGAGAAGAAAGTTGAATCAGTGCCTATTGTTTGTGAGTATTTTGATGTGTTCCCTGAAGTGTTACTGGGTTTACCTCCGATTCGTGAAGTTGAATTTAGTATTGATTTACTGCCTGGTACTACACCTATATCGTTAGCTCCGTATAGAATGGCACCAACAGATTTGAAAGAGTTAAAGTCACAGTTATAAGAATTAATAGGTAGAGGGTTTGCTAGACCGAGTTTCTGGCCTTAGGGTGCTCCTGTTCTGTTTGTGAAAAAGAAAGATGGCACGATGAGGATGTGTATCGATTATCGTCAGTTGAGTAAGGTGACAATAAAGAATAAATATCTGTTGCCCCGAATAGACGATTTATTTGATCAGTTAAAAGGAGCTACTGTATTTTCTAATATTGATCTGAGATCGGGATACTACCAATTGAGAGTTAAAGATTCAGAAATTCTGAAGATGGCTTTTAGAATGAGGTACGGGCATTATGAGTTTTTAGTTATGCCATTTGGACTAACCAATGCTCCTACTGTTTTTATGGATTTGATGAACAGAATTTTCAGACCGTACCTAAATCCATTTGTTGTGGAATTCATAGATGACATCCTGATTTATTCACGTGATGAAAATGAACATGCTGAACATTTGAAAATTGCGTTGCAAACTTTGAGAGAAAAGCATTTGTACGCGAAATTTAGCAAATGTGAATTCTGGTTACACGAGGTTAGTTTTCTGGGACATATTGTATCATCTTTTGGAATTCGAGTGGATCCGAGTAAGATTTCTGCTATTCTGAATTGGAAACCTCCGAGAAATTTATCTGAAGTCCGTAGTTTTCTGGGTTTAGCTGGTTATTATCATTGATTTGTAAAAGGATTTTCAGTGATAGCTACTCCGTTGACTAGATTACTTCAAAAGGATGTTAGATTTGAATGGCCAGATAAATGCCAGAAAAGTTTTGATCAGTTGAAAACTTTGTTAACAGAAGCTTCAGTGTTAGTACAGCCAGAATTAGGTAAAGAATTTGTTATATATAGTGATGCTTCGTTAAATGGTCTGGGATGTGTTTTGATGCAGGCAGTCAAAGTTGTAGCTTATGCCTCGAGACAATTGAAGCCTCATGAAAAGAATTTTTCGACACACGACCTTGAGCTTGCTGCGATTATGTTTGCACTTAAGATTTGGCGCCATTATCTGTACAGTGAGAAATGTCATGTGTTTTCAGATCACAAAAGTCTGAAATATCTGATGACTCAGAAAGATTTTAACCTGCGTCAAAGAAGACGGTTAGAGCTGTTAAAAGATTATGAGCTCGTGATAGATTATCATCCAGGTAAAGCGAACGTTGTTGCTGATGCGTTGAGTAGAAAATCATTGTTTGCACTACGTGTTTTGAATGCTCAGTTAGATTTGTCTGATGATAGTTCTGTGTTAACTGAGTTAAAAGCGAAACCATTGTTTATACAACAGTTATGTGATGCTCAGAAATCTGATAATGAGTTATTAACGAAATGAGCTCAATGCGATTCAAATTCTGAATCTGAATTTCGAGTTATTGATGATTGCTTGAGATTTCGAGGTCGTATTTGTGTTCCGAGAAATCCGAAATTGATTCAGCTGATTTTGGGTGAATCTCATAACAGTCATCTATCTGTTCATCCGGGGAGTACGAAAATGTATCATGATTTGAAACGACACTATTGGTGGTCTGGTATGAAACGAGACATTTCTGACTTTGTTTTGAAATGTTTAATCTGTCAACAAGTGAAAGCCGAACATCAAGTTTTGTCCAGTTTGCTTCAGCCAATTCTGATTCCTGAACGGAAATGGGATAGAGTGACAATGGATTTTGTTTCTGGTTTGCCTCAGACTCTGAGAAAGAAAGATACGATTTGGGTCATAGTTGATCATTTAACGAAATCTGCCCATTTTATTTCGGTAAGATCTGACTTTTCACTTGATAGATTAGCTGAGCTTTATATTTCTGAGATTGTTAGATTGCACGGGGTGCCACTATCTATTGTGTGAGATAGGGATCCGTGGTTTACATCGAGGTTCTAGAAGAAATTAAAAGAAGCATTAGGCAAGAAACTGCATTTCAGTACAGCTTTTCATCTGCAAATAGATGGTCAATCCGAGCTGATCATTTAGATTCTTGAAGATATATTAAGATGTTGTATACTTGAGTTTAACGGTACGTGGGAACAATATCTGTCATTGATTGAATTCGCATACAATAACAGTTTTTAGTCAAGAATCAAAATGGCACCTTATGAAGCTTTGTATGGACGTAAATGTTGTACACCTCTATATTGGACTAAGCTCAGTGAAAATAAGTTACATGGGGTTGATTTGATAAAAGATTCAGAATAGAAAGTGAAATTGATCCGAGATTGTTCGAAAGCAGCATCTGATCATCAGAAGTCTTATGCAGACTTGAAAGGAAAAGATATAGAATTTGAGATCGGCGACAAAGTATTTTTGAAAGTGTCTCCATGGAAGAAAGTACTCTGATTCAGATGTAAAGGCAAATTAAGTCTGAGGTTCATTGGACCGTATGAGATCATTGAACGAGTTGGGCCTGTTGAATATATATTAAGGTTGCCCTCTGAGCTAGAAATGTATTTCATGTTTCAATGCTCCGTAGATATTGATCTGATACGTCACATGTGATTGCCCCATCTGAAATTGAAATCCAATCAGATGTGACATATGAAGAGGAACCGATCTGTATCTTAGCTCGTGAAGTGAAAGAGTTGAGAAACAAGAAAATTTCGTTAGTAAAAGTACTATGGAATCGACACGGAATAGAAGAGGCAACATGAGAGCCGGAAGATTCAATGAGACAGCAATATCCGACTCTGTTTAACGGTAAGATTTTCGGGGATAAAAATCCCTAAGGGGGAGAATTGTAACAGTTTGGTCTATACCTTAGTCAGAACAGTGGTTTCGGGACCACAAATCTGAGTTTGAATAATATTTTAATATTATTTTCTGTGCTATTGATATGTGACTAAGCATGTGGTTAATTTCTGTAAGTTAATTTGTCCGTTTGTGTGTGTTTAATTTGACAAAAGGATTGAATTGTATTAAATGTGAAAGTTGCTTGCTATTTGTTAAATACTAATGTCTTGTGGCTTTTAAAAGAAAAGGGCCTCGAGAAGCAATTAAGCCATTTTTATGTTAGTGGGTGGTTAAATGACAAAATAACCTTATTGTTATTTGTCTTATATGTTTAATGAATGAATAAATTGGTAAATTGCATAATAATATGTTTATAATAAAATAAACTAATGAAAAGATGAATGTTATCATCTTTGGGGTGCCGAAAGTTTGAAGAAAAAGAAAGAAATTATTTAAACTAGGTTTCGACTATTAAAGTCTTTGATTGAAGGTATGTTTTCGATCGGTTTTTGCTAATTTTTATGTTTTCGTAATCGTTGCTTTGAGAGCTACAAAACCCATGCTTCAATTTTGAGAATTGATGATGTTTGTGAAATGAGACTCTGATGAACTCATGTGATTTATGATGTTTTATGGTGTTAAATGTAAGATTAAAGCTAGATGAATATATTTTGTTCTTAAATTTTGGATGATTTAGCTAATTAGGGCTAAATTGAGAAAATATTATTTTGGAGGACTAATCGCTGACTTTGATGAAAATATGGCTTTATAAAGTCCCTAGGGAGATTCGGCTATGCATGTGTGTGAACAAATTTTATGAATTTGATGTTTTGAGAAAAATGGACTAAATTGATAAATTATGCAAATGTGAGGGTTAAATTATAAATAACCCTAAATGTGTGTCCTTGGATTGAATTGAATGAATTAGTGAATAAAAGGGTTAATTCTGAATATGTTTAGATTAAGAACCGAGGAAAACGGACCTAGATCGTGGAAAATCGAAAGTAACCGAGTAGCCATTTCTATTTCCGTTAAATCAAATCCGAGGTAAGTCATTATTCAAATAAACGTATTCGTATTGAATTATGTATGTTCTTATGACTATTGTTATCGATGAATACTTATGATATGATCTGTTCATGAATTTCGAGATAAGGACTACTTAGTGACAATGTCCGAGAAGTCCCGTACGAACCTAGGAATAGTTAGGACTACCTATGTCATGACATAGGTATCTGTTCTATTTTATCATGTAAGACCTCGTCTGGGACGTTGGCATTGATATGAGATTTCGTGTAAGACCACGTCAGGGACGTTGGCATCGATATTATCTTTACGTGTAAGACCATGTCTCGGACATCGGCATCGTATTGATCCGTGTAAGACCCTGTCTGGGACAGTGGCATCGATATTTGAGTGCATATAAGTCCTCGTCTGGGACGTTGGCATTGTACGACTATTCCGAGCTTCTGAGTATCCTACTACTTTCCTTACGGTTCAATAGGCAAGTCGGTGATACGAAATGGCCAATTAAATAATGAATCCGTTTTAGGTACGTTGATTCATGCACTAAGTGTGTATATAAGGTAAGTTCCTATGTGATCTGACTATGATGATTATGTATATTTGGATAACAATAAGAGATGTGATATTAAGCATGGAAAAGCTTTGTATATATGTGATAATTTGCTAAGTGATTTAGATGTGCCAATGTATCTATGAGTATATATGCCTTCTATGCTAAGTTTGTTTGTATTATGACTTACTAAGCTTTTGGAAAGCTTACTCCGTGTGTGTGTTTTCTCTGTCTTATAGGTTGTCAAAGCTACTGAAGGCTCGGGACAGTCAAGGATCGTCATCACACTAATCAACTTGTTTATGGTACCCTTTGGATACATATTTTGCTAGATATGGCATGTATAGGCTAGACTTTTGTATTTTGTATTTGTAAATGAAGTGAATTTAGTCATGTGATTTGGCTAGTTATATGTTGGTATTATGTTTAAATGAATGTGATTTATGAAGTATACCTTGGTATGGTTGAGGCACATGAATTGGTCAAGTTTTTGGGTAAGCATTTGGATGAACTATACTTGATATACATATGTTTTTGTCTTGGAAGTTGGCATGGTTGAAATGGATATTGAATGTTTAGATTGAATGGTTAATTTGGTTGTCTAGTATGCATGAAATGTGTTGGTAAATATTTTCTTGTAGGTAAGACCCAAGTGGGTGGCATTTTGGCCTTGAAAATGGCCTATAATGTCACACGGGCGTGCCTAGTAGCCATGGGGCTATGTCAGTAGCTAGCATAGGAGTACACGGCATTGGCATACGGACGTGCCTAGTAGCCGTGTGAATTTTAACAGGATAGACCATGGCCAGAGTACACGGGCGTGCTTGGTGGCCGTGGAGGAAAAGTTAGTTTCGACCACAGGGAGGACACATGGGTGTGTCTAGCGGCCGTGGGAGGCACACGGCCTGCCCACACGGGCGTGTATCCCCTGAAACATAGAGTTTTAATTTTTTGTGAAATTTGGTATGTGTTCCGGTTTAGTCCCGATTCGGTTTATAGCATGTTTTAGGTCTCGATGACCTACTAAGGGGGCATTATTGTTGAGACTAATATTCAATTATATGACATTTCTGTAAATATTTCTGATGTCTAGTAACGACTTTAACCCTAGTTCGGCGATGGATACGGGTTAGGGTTGTTACAGAAACCAACGCCTAATTATGAAAAGAAAGAAAACGAAACTAGTTAGTAGAGTTAGTGCTCGGGTTGCCTCTTGAGAAGCGCTCGTTTAAAGTCTTGAGCTAGACTTACCTCTCATTCGCATAATCAAGGTGGTTTGAGGAGGTGAAAATCCTTTCTCATGCGATCAATTCGGTTATTGATATAAAGTTTAAGTCGAGTAGTGTTTACCTTAAAGGTACTGATTTTAGGACTAGTTTACCTCGACTGTTCCATCTGGGAGGATTTTGAGTACCTGATCTCCTATCTTAAGCTGGGTTGTCCTATTATTAAGTTCGTTGTGGAGTTGCCTCATTTTTGCTTCGTGTGTTTTTAGTCTCTCCTTGAAGTGTGTCTTCCATTCATCTAGTTCATCGATCCAAAGTCTTCGTTCCTCATGAATTTCTTCTTTATCGACCCGAGATCTAGGATCCGGCATCTGTGAAAGAGCTTCAAGAAACAACAAGTTAATATGAAATTTCTTTGGAAGTTTAAGAGACTTACTGAATTGTTCCTCTGTGTGGTCTTTCTTTATCCTATTGGGGTATGGCACACGGGGTTGGTACTCTGTAATTATCGGGTTTGGTACATCATGGCTTACCTCAACCTTACCTTCACTTGCCACAAGCTCTTGCCTCGGGTCAGATTCCACTAACCTTTCACTGTCATGAGCTGTTACGGCTTGATTTGATCTTTTGGGTTAGTTTCAGTGTTAATTGGCAAGCTTTCTTGTGGTTGTTCTAAAATCAGCTTAGCAAGGTGACTTAACTGATCCTCGATCCCTTGAATCAATGCTTCTTGATTTTTGAATGCTATTTCGGTGTTTTGGAAACGAGTTTCTATCACCACTATAAATTTTGTCAGCATCTTCTCAAGGTTCAATTCCTCTTTCTGTTGGTGAGGTGGTTGTTGAAAATCTGGAGGAAGTTGCGGTCTTTGACTACCTTGATCATCCCACGAGAAATTGGGATGGTACCTCCAACATGCATTATAAGTGTTACTATAAAAACTATTTTGAGGTCTAGAATAGTTACCCATATAGTTGACTTGTTCACTTTCCATGCCATGTCCGTAGGGTGGGTACTCAGGATTCACCACGCCTCCACTTGGGTCGCACTGCATAACTGGATGTGCCTGCGAAGAACCGTATAAACCATCAAATTTTTTATGTAACATCTCTACCTGATTTGATAGCATGGTTACTGCGTCGAGGTTGTAGATATCGGCTGCTTTTGTTGGGTTTGTCCTCATAAATTGCCACTGATAGTTATTGTGCCATCTACTATATCTACCACAATCAAATAAAAGAAAAATTAGCAAAGTAAAAAAATAATAATAATGGCTAAAGTAATAAAAATTGAGTTTTCTTAATATTTCAGTTCCCCGGCAATGGCACCAAAAACTTGATCGTTGTTTTATGCGATGTCAAAGTCTTAAAATTTATATAAAGAATGATCGAACTTGGAAACTAACTATGACAACGATTTGAGGCAAGCGCACCTATCGAACAATAGTATAGTTAAGGCAAGACCAGATTGTCGAACCCAAAGGAACTAAAAGTACTAATACTAACTCTCTTTTTATTATCTAGCCTAAGAATTAAGAGAATTGTTTATCTAATCTAAAATTAACTAACTACTAAACTAAAGACTCTAAGACAAAGAAGAATGAAATTGGGAAAATAACTTTATGAAAAACCAATTGATTAAGACGATACCCAAGGAAGAATCCACTTAGACTTCACTTGTTATCTAACTCTAAACCAGACGATTTATTCACTTGACTTGATCCGTAAGATTCCCTGATTTATATTAATCCCTATCTCAAGGCGACTAACGTCTAACCCTAGGTTGATTTATTGAAATCTCTTTCTAATTAAAACCCTTAGAATTGCATTAACTCGATCTATGGACTCTCATATTGATGTTATATTGCTATTGTAAATGTGATAATATTTGAGTTGCAAGCATTTTAAATGTACAATTGGTTAAGATTTGTTTGATTTGGTTAGTTAATTTAATGCAAATGTTTATATGTTCATTATTTGCTTATGACTTACTAAGCTAAAAAAGCTTTACTCTGTGTGAGTGCTTGTTTGATTGTTTTATAGATTATTAAAGCTACGAGAAACTTGGGGATCGTCAAGGATCATCACCATACTATCGAACTATATTTCGGTACCTTTTGAATATGTACATATTTAAGTATGGCATGTATAGGCTAGAAGTATTAGAGTATGTTTTGAGATGTGCAAAAATAGCCATGTGATATGGCTTATTAATGGATGTTTTTATGAATGAGTTTTGTTTATGCTTATTGATGCATAAGTTGGTATGTTATAATGTGCTCATAAATGGCTAAATGAAATGGTACATAAATAGGTTAGTTCATGGTTGATTTTGGATATTTAAATGATGAGAAATTGCTATGTATTGAATGGTTTAGATGAAGTATTCGTTATATGTTTTTGATGGAAAGTTGATACTTTGAATTGGTATATCTGAGTAAGAATTGTATATGCAAATGAATGATGTTATTAAGAGTCAAATTGTGTATTTTTTGTATGTTTTGGTTGCCTTTGAAACATGAGTTGAAGTTTGTTGAATGCTTGTAGGTTTGACCCAAAATTTGGGTGGTAAATTGGCCTTGCAAATGGCCTATATTTGCCCAACGGTTGAGCACACGGGCATGTGTCTCGACCGTGTCTCTTAAGTTTGTAATTCAAAACAAGTTAAACTCACACACGGGCCAGACACACGGGCGTGTGACAGGCCATGTGAATTAAGTAAGTGTTGACCACGGGTCAAGCACATGGGTTTGTCTTGTGGCCATGTGGATAAGTCAGTATGTATGCCCTATTTTGCCACGGTCTAGACACACATGTATGTCTAATGCCATGTGAGGCACACGGCCTGCCCACACGGGCGTGTAACCTTTGTAACTTTGAAAAATGTTTGATTTTCAGAAAATTTTGTATGTGCTCGGTTTAGTCCTGACCTCTTTCTAATGCATGTTTAAGGTCTCGTAAACCTTTTAAAGGGACTATATGTATATGATTTTCTATGATATGATAATGGTGTATTTATGTTTGTGAAATGATCGTAAAAGTTTCGATATGTCCGGTAACATCGTTTAACCCTAGACCGACAAACGTTACGGGTTAGGGGTGTTATAAAAATGGGTGCAGACAGATATCCGTAGTCATGTAATTATTGGTGAGTTGTGTGCGATACCACCGTATTTAATTATTATTGGTGCATTGTGTGCGATATCACATTATTATTTATTAACGATGGGCTGTGTGCAGTGCCATTGTATTTATTGTCATTGGTGGGCTATGTACGATACCACCTTGTTGATATTTAAATGGTGGGCTGTGCGCAAAACCACCGAGTATCTAACATTATTCCGAAGTGTTCATCGAGAAACTTGTCTAAGTGAAATTACATGTGGCTTTGTGGTGATAAGTGCAGGGTATAAGTGCAAGTAAATGTGAACAATGTTTATGATTTGTGTTTGGGATTTGGTAAGGTTTGAAATGAGTAAGCATGATTATGAGTATATGAATTGTTTTTACTTAGTATGTAGTGTTTTTGATTGAATTATGTGGTATGGTGCTTATTGTTTACATATAGACTTACTAAGCTTAAAGCTTACAACCTTCTCTTTTCCCTTGTTTTATAGTATCGAAGAGCCAGCTCGGGATACGGAGATAATCAGAGGATCACCCACACTATCAGCACATTTTGGTATAGTTAGATTTAACATTGTGAGTATGGCATATATAAAGACTTAGTTTTAGTTGAATGTCATATTGTTTTGGCCAAATGTGTTGGCTTATTTGAGGATGAATTCTTTTGTATAAGGCCAAAATTGATGGCTTTTTCTTATTAATCTATGAAATGATTATGTTATTCATGAATGTGCTAGTTGCTTGGTTGATCAATTGGTGTAATTATGCATGAATGGGTTGGTTGCTTGATGTGGTTTATGTAGTACAAGTAGCGGTGGTAGAAAGGGCTTGGTAAATAGCCTTGTTCTTGTCCACACGGGTTTCACACGGGCGTGTGTCTAGGCTGCGTGTGACACACGGTCAGCCCCATGGGCGTGTTGTTAGGCCATGTGTCCCCCTGCATGCTAAGTTGGTAAGTCAGTATGCTCAGTAGTAACCACATGGGTGGGGACACGGCCGTGTGTCTCAACCATGTGGAGGACACGGCCTTAGGCATGGGCATGTGCCTAGGCCGTGTGAACTCTGCACCTAAATTTAGGAATTTAATTCACCACACGGTCTAAGGACACGGGCGTGTGCCTTGGCCGTGTGAGTTTAGTGGGATGATGACGTCAGAAACAGATTGTCAAGGTTTTTACACACGGTCTAAGACACGGGCTATGGACATGTGAAAACCCCTGTAGGTTCTAAATGAGAAATAAATCCACACGAGCATGTGAAGTTCCAAACGGGCGTGTCCTTTTCTCCACATGGGCGTGTAGACTGATCGTGTGTCAGAGTCTTAACATTTATATAATGAATGATCGAGCCTAGAAACTAACTGTGACAACGATTGAGGCAAGTGCACCTATCGAACAGTAGTATAGCTTAGTGGCAAGACCGGATTGTCGAACCCAAAGGAACTAAAAGTACTAATACTAACTTTCTTTTTATTATTTAGCCTAAGAATTAAGGGAATTATTAATTAATCTAAAATTAACTAACTATTAAGCTAAAGATGCAAAGACAAAGAGAATGAATTGGGGAAAATACTTGTGGGAAAAACCAATTGATTGAGACAATACCCGAGAAAGAATCCACCTAGACTTCACTTGTTATTTAACTCTGAACCAGATGATTTATTCACTTGACTTGATCCGTAGGATTCCCTAATTTATGTTAATACCTCTCTCGAGGCTACTAACGTCTAACCCTAGGTTGATTAATTGAAATCTCTTTCTAATTAAAACCCCTAGAATTGCATTAACTCGATCTATGGACTCCCATATTAGGTTTGACCCTAATCCGGTAGATTTTCGTCATCCTATCTCTAGGGTTGCGATCAACTCCACTTACTTATGCTAGATCTACTCTTAGACAGGGTCTATTCCTCCTCTGCCTAAGCACATCAATACTTGAATTAATATCCAGAAATATCAAAGCAAGAATTAAGAACACATAATTAAGAACAAATCAAGTATTTATCATATAATTCAGAAAACAATAACAAGATCCGTATTAGGTTTCATCCCCCTCAGGTATTTGAGGGTTTAGGTCATGAGTATGATTCTGGCTTCTTGAGATGAATCAACTGGCTTTCTTCGAGCAAATCCCACAATTCTGGCCTCTGTAGCTTGGCTCTTCGGCCTAACTGGACGCCCCCTGAAGGTTGGCCTCTAGGGTGTTTATATAGGCTTTTGGAATGGCTTTCATTGCCTCTAAGTACCCTAATTTGAACGAAACTCTTCTTTGTCACGGCAGGGACACGCCCTACGGCACACGCCCGTGTGAATCGTAGCCAGGCCGTGTTCGGGTATGTTAAGGAGGCACGACCGACTGGTCTTGGGTCCAGGCCGTGTCGATTTCGTGATCTGGCCCATTTACTCCGTTTTAGGCCCGTTTCTCGTTCTTTTCATCCTCCGGTGCTCTCCTGAATATAAAACATGAAAACAAAGGATTAAGAGCACCAATTTTCACAATTCAAGGCTTAAATCATCCAAAAGTATGCTAAATGTGGGATTAAAATATGTATATATTACGGTTTATCAAATACCCCCACACTTAAGCATTTGCTTGTCCTCAAGCAAAATTCTCAACTCACATTTAAAATAAATTTCCTTGATTCATAATATTCATCAATAGTCTTTCATCATAATTCAAAGATAATTCATACATTGATAATTTAAGTAGAAAGGTCCTAAAGATTCAAACAATCAAAGTCATAGTTTTTATAGCACGAAAACTTAGGCGTTTCCCTTTACCTAAATAATTACCTCAGATTCAAAATCGACAAGAGTTGACATCCTCACTAAAGATTCACTCAAATCACTCAAAGTGTTTAAGGTTCAAATTTAAGCACTCAAAAGTCAAACATGAAAAGTTAATCCCATAGGCTTGCATGAAAATCAAATCTCCACCACTGTAAAATGAGATGATACACAAATCAAAAGGTCTTTAAAAAGGGTTGTAATGGGGCTCGGGTTAAAGGTGTGGATAAAAGCTGAATTAGAGGGTCAGAATCGAGATTGAATTGACAATTTACCTAACTAGAAAAATGAACTAATCCTGACTAATTACATCAATTGAAAACTTGAAATACTAATAATATGAGCTTCTTCTCAAGATGTGGAATTCAAACGTATAAGCTCAATTACATAAAACTAATGTTGAATATACTTCGTTTTTTTTTTAAGAACAAATCAAGTAATAAGAAAGAACTTTAACAACTGAAATATAAAACATAGTTAGGCAACTGTTCAAAATCAAATCTCGACAAAAAGGGAGTCACGGAATGGTGATAACAAATACAAGATGGGTTTTAGGTTAATATTAGTGGGTGAGTCAATAAAAGGGTTGTTAGGATCAAAGGGGCTCACTAAGGGTTAATTGTGAGGGCAAACTTTTTAGTGGAGTGAGTGGGTGATTGTTGTTTTTTGCGATGTGAAAGTTTTAGAATTTATATAAAGAATGATCGAACCTGGAAACTAACTATGACCACGATTTGAGGCAAGCGCACCTATCGAACAGTAGTATAGTTAAGGCAAGACCGGATTGTTGAACCCAAAGGAACCAAAAGTATTAATACTAACTTTCTTTTTATTATTTAGCCTAAGAATTAAAATAATTTTTATCTAATCTAAAATTAACTAACAACTAAGCTAAAGACTCTAAGACAAAGAAGAATGAAATTTGGGAAGAATACTTTGGGAAAAACCAATTGATGAAAACAATATCCAATGAAGAATCCACCTAGACTTCACTTGTTATCTAACTCTGAACCAGACGATTTATTCATTTACTTGATTCGTAGGATTCCCTAAGTTATATTAATCCCTCTCTCGAGGCGACTAACATCTAACCCTAGGTTGATTAATTGAAATCTCTTTCTAAT
Source organism: Gossypium australe (assembly GCA_005393395.2). Lineage (NCBI taxonomy): Eukaryota > Viridiplantae > Streptophyta > Magnoliopsida > Malvales > Malvaceae > Gossypium > Gossypium australe. Next base: position 81,090,956 of record CM016621.1, on the reverse strand, counting down.
TAAAACCCCTAGAATTGCATTAAATCGATCTATAGACTCCGATATTAGGTTTGACCCTAACCCGGTAGATTTTTGTCGCCCTAACTCTAGGCGCGCGAGCAACTCCGCTTAACTATGCCAGATTTACTCTTAGGCAGGGACTTTTGCTCCTTCACCTAAGCACATCACACTTGAATTAATATCCCGGAAATATCAACACAAGAATTAAGAACACATAATTAAGAACAATTCAAATATTTATCATATAGTTCAGCAAACGATAACAAAATTCATCTTAGGTTTTATCCCCCTCAGGTATCTGAGGGTTGAGTTCATAATAATAGAAGAAAACATCTCAGAAGAAAAGATAAAACAAAACATAAGAAATCCCTAAAACCCCCTGAAGGAATTGAAGAAGAGATCCTCCGTCTTGAGTATGATTCCGACTTCTTGAGATGAATCAACTGGCTATCTTCGAGTAAATCCCCACAAACCTGCCCTTATTGGCCTAGCTGGACGCCCTAACAAAAGCCCTGGCAGAAGGCTTCTGCTGAACTCCCCCTTTAAGTTGCTCCATTGGGTGTTTATATAGGCTTTGAGATGCCTTACTTGGCCCCTAATCATCCTAATCCAAGTAGAATTCCTACTAGGGTGTTTAAATAGGTTTTGGAATGTGTTTCTTTGCCCCCAAGTATCCTATTCCAAGTGAAATTCATCTTTGTCACAGCAGGGACACGCTCGTGGCACACGACCGTGTGAATCGTGGCCAGGTTGTGTTGAATCTATTAATGAGGCACGACTGTGTGGTCTTGGGCCCAGGCCGTGTCAATTTCTTTCTTTGGCCCATTTGGTCCGTTTTAAGCCCGTTTCTCGTTCTTTTCATCCTTCTATGCTCTCCTGAATATAAAACATGAAAACAAAGGATTAAGAGCACCAATTTTCACAATTCAAGGCTTAAATCATCCAAAAGTATGCTAAATGTGGGATTAAAATATGTATATATTATGGTTTATCAAATACCCCCACACTTAAGCATTTGCTTGTCCTCAAGTAAAATTCTCAACTCACAATTAAAATAAATTTCCTTGATTCATAATATTCATCAATAGTGTTTCATCATAATTCAAATATAATTCATACATTGATAATTTAAGTAGAAAGGTCCTAAAGATTCCAACAATCAAAGTCATAGTTTTTATAGCACGAAAACTTAGGCGTTTCCCTTTACCTAAATAATTACCTCAGATTCAAAATCAACAAGAGTTGACATCCTCACTAAAGATTCACTCAAATCACTCAAAGTGTTTAAGGTTCAAATTTAAGCACTCAAAAGTCAAACATGAAAAGTTAATCCCATAGGCTTGCACGAAAATCAAATCTCTACCACTGTAAAATGAGATGATACACAAATCAAAAGGTCTTTAAAACGGGTTGTAATGGGGCTCGGGTTAAAGGTGTGGATAAAGGCTGAATTAGAGGGTCAGAATCGAGATTGAATTGACAATTTACCTAACTAGAAAAATGAACTATTCCTGACTAATTACATCAATTGAAAACATGAAATACTAATAATATAAGCTTCTTCTCAAGATGTGGAATTCAAACGTATAAGCTCAATAACATAAAACTAATGTTGAATATACTTCGTTTTTTTAAGAACAAATCAAGTAATAAGAAAGAACTTTAACAACTGAAATATAGAACATAGTTAGGCAACTATTCAAAATCAAATCTCGACAAAAAGGGAGTCACGGAATGGTGATAACAAATACAAGATGGGTTTTAGGTTAATATTAGTGGGTGAGTCAATAAAAGGGTTGTTAGGATCAAAGGGGCTCACTAAGGGTTAATTGTGAGGGCAAACTTTTTAGTGGAGTGAGTGGGTGATCGTTGTTTTATGCGATGTGAAAGTTTTAGAATTTATAAAAAGAATGATCGAACCTGGAAACTAACTATGACCACGATTTGAGGCAAGCGCACCTATCGAACAGTAGTATAGTTAGGGCAAGACCGGATTGTCGAACCCAAAGAAACCAAAAGTACTAATACTAACTTTCCTTTTATTATTTAGCCTAAGAATTAAAATAATTTTTATCTAATCTAAAATTAACTAACAACTAAGCTAAAGACTCTAAGACAAAGAAGAATGAAATTTGGGAAGAATACTTTGGGAAAAACCAATTGATTAAAACAATATCCAAGGAAGAATCCACCTAGATTTCACTTGTTATCTAACTCTGAACCAGACGATTTATTCATTTGACTTGATTCGTAGGATTCCCTAAGTTATATTAATCCCTCTCTCGAGGCGACTAACGTCTAATCCTACGTTGATTAATTGAAATCTCTTTCTAATTAAAACCCCTAGAATTGCTTTAAATCGGTCTATAAACTCCCATATTAGGTTTGACCCTAACCCGGCAGATTTTCGTCGCCCTAACTCTAGGCGTGCGAGCAAGTCCGCTTAACTATGCTAGATCTACTCTTAGGCAGGGACTTTTGCTCCTTCACCTAAGCACATCACACTTGAATTAATATCCCGGAAATATCAACACAAGAATTAAGAACACATAATTAAGAACAATTCAAATTTTTATCATATAGTTCAACAAACGATAACAAAATTCATCTTAGGTTTTATCCCCCTCAGGTATCTGAGGGTTTAGTTCATAATAATAGAAGAAAACATCTCACAAGAAAAGATAAAACAAAACATAAGAAATCCCTAAAACCCCCTGAAGGAATTGAAGAAAAGATCCTCCGTCTTGAGTATGATTCCGGCTTCTTGAGATGAATCAACTGGCTATCTTCGAGTAAATCCCCACAAACCTGCCCTCCTTGGCCTAGCTGGACGCCTTGACAAAAGCCCTGGCAGAAGGCTTCTGCCGAACTCCCCCTTTAAGTTGCTCCCTTGGGTGTTTATATAGGCTTTGAGAAGCTTTACTTGGCCCCTAAGCATCCTAATCCAAGTAGAATTCCTACTAGGGTGTTTAAATAGGTTTTGGAATGTGTTTCTTTACCCCCAAGTATCCTATTCCGAGTGAAATTCATCTTTGTCACAGCAGGGACACACTCGTGGCACACGCCCGTGTGAATCGTGGCCAGGTTGTGTTGAATCTATTAATGAGGCACGATTGTGTGGTCTTGGGCCCAGGCCGTGTCAATTTCTTTCTTTGGCCCATTTGTTCCGTTTTAAGCCCATTTCTCGTTCTTTTCATCCTCCTATGCTCTCCTGAGTATAAAACATAAAATTATAGGATTAAGAGCACGAAATTACATAATTCAAGGGATAATTCATCCAAAAGCATGCTAAATATGGGATTAAAATATGTTACTATTACGGTTTATCAAATAACCCCACACTTAAGCTTTTGCTTGTCCTCAAGCAAAATTATCAACTTACAAATAAAACGAACTTCCTTGATTCATAATATTCATCAATAATGTTTCATCATAATTCAAAGATAATTCATACATTGATAATTTAAGTAAAAGGGTCCTAAAGATTCAAACAATCAAAGTCATACATTTACAGCCCGAAAACGTTAGGTGTTTTCCCTTACCTAAATAATTACCTCTGATTCAAAATAAACAAGAGTTGACATCCTCACTAAAGATTCACTTAAATCACTCAAAAGTGTTTAAGGTTCAAAATTAAGCACTCAAAAGTCGAACATGAAAAGTTAATCCCATAGGCTTGCCTAAAAATCAAATCTCCACCACTGTAAAATGAGATGATACACAGATCAAAAGGTCTTTAAAAGGGTTGTAACGTGGCTTAGGTTAATGGTGTGGATAAAGGCTGAGTTAGAAGGTTAGAATCGAGATTGACTTGACAAATTACCTAACTAGAAATAACAGACTGATAATAAATAATTACATCAAATAAAAACTTGAAACTAATAAAACGAGCCTCTTCTTCAAGATGTGGGAATTAAACAAGTAAGCTCACTTAATCATAAAGCTAATAATGCTAATAATGAATATACTTCATTTTTTTCAAGAACAAGTCAAATATAAAGGATAGATTTAATAATTGAAATAGATAAAATAGTTAGGCAACTGATCAAATCAAATCTTGACATAAGGATAGTCAAAAGGAATGGTAATAACAAACACAAAGGGTTTGGGGTTAATATTAGCTGGTAAGTCAATAAAAATGGTTGTTAGGATCAACGGGTTCACTAGGGGTTAATTATGAAGGTAGGCTTTATAGTGAAGTAAATGGGTTAAATCTTAGGTGCCTTTATCATCTCTATATATCAAATCAAAGGTGTGGTCTCGACATGTATAATCGAAACAAGTTCTAGAATGACAAATCAATGTTGACATACTCATAATAAAAAGTGAGCACGGAAGAATGTATGCTCTAAAAGGCTCAAAATTTCACAAGAATTATGGGTTTCTGATATCAACCTCGTAAATTTCAAACTTCAAGGTAATAATTAGATTTAGGTAGATAACCTAACAAAATTTTAAATTTTGAAAATAGATTCATCATGCTTGATTCTCTTGTCTCCTCAAATTTAAATCATCACTGCACAACTAACTATGACTTAATCCAAAACATATCAATAAAAATCAAAGGAAATTTTATTCTAATCGTAATATGAGGATATTACTTAAGAAACAAGATATAATTCAGGATTTGAGAATAATGCAAAAAGTTAAAAAGTTAGGCACTTTCTCGAAATATATATTCACCCCCCACACTTAAGATGTACATTGCCCTCAATATACAACGATAGAGATAATGACAACATAGTGAGAAAATCAAAAGATAGGGGGAGAAGTGAAACTTCCTGAATTTTGGATGAAGTCAATGAGAAGAATTCGGATAGGATTAGAGGTGAACGTGGGGAAGCACCTCGAACCATTTGAGATTGAATCCTCGAAGCAGCCATCCTGATTTTATTGTATCCTAAGCTAAATCTAAATAGCACGAAGAATAAGAAGAAAATAATAAAGGAAGTAAACAAAATAGAAATAGACATAAAAATAAAAATAGGAATAAAAGTAAATAATTCAATAGAGATACGGTCCACGCCCATGTGCCTACCTGTGGTGTCCACACGACCACGGCCATGGCCGTGTGCAAGGCCGTGTGGGTATGGAAACCTACCCTTAAATATGAAAAGAAATAAAGCCAAACTAATTAGTACAGTTAGTGCCCAGGTTGCCTCCCGAGAAGCGCTTGTTTAAAGTCTTGAGCTAGACTTACCTGTTATTCGCATAATCATGGTGGTTTGAGGAGGTGGAAATCCTTTATGATGCGATCAATTCGGTTTTTGATGCAAAGTTTAAGTCGAGTAGTGTTTACCTTAAAAGTGCTGAATTCAGGACTAATTACCTTGACTGTTCCGTCTGGGAAGATTTTGAGTACCTGATCTCCTATCTTAAGTTGGGTTGTCCCATCATAAAGTTTGTCGTGGAGTTGCCTCATTTTTGTTTCGTGTGTTTTTAGTTTCTCTTTGAAGTGTGTCTTCCACTCATCTAGTTCATCGATCCAAAGCCTTTGTTCCTCATGAATTTCTTCTTTATCGACACGAGGTCTAGGATCTGGCATCTGCGAAAGAGCTTCAAGAAACGGCAAGTTAATATGTAACTTCTTTGGAGGTTTAAGAAATTTACTGAATTGTTCCTCTATGTGGTCTTTCTTTATCGTATTGGGGCATGGCACACGAGGTTGGTACTCTGTAATTACTGGGTTTAGTAAATCATGGCTTACCTCAACCTTACCTTCACTTACCACAGGCTCTTGCCTTGGGTCAAATTCTACTAACCTTTCACTGTCATGAGCTGTTACGGCTTGAATTTGCTCTTTTGGGTTAGTTTTAGTGTTGCTTGGCAAGCTTTCTTGTGGTTGTTCTAAGATCAGCTTAGCAAGCTGACCTAACTGATCCTCGATCCCTTGAATCGATGCTTCTTGATTTTTGAGTGCTATTTCAGTGTTTTAGAAACGAGTCTCTGTCACCGCTATAAATTTTATCAGCATCTCCTCAAGGTTCGACTCCTCTTTTTGTTGGTGAGGTGGTTGTTGAAAATCTGGAGGAAGTTCCAGTCTTTGGCTACTTTGATCATCCCACGAGAAATTGGGATGGTACCTCCAACCTTCATTATAAGTGTCACTATAAAAAGTATTTTGAGGTCTAGAATAGTTACCCATATAGTGGACTTGTTCGTTCTCTGTGCCAGTGTTGTAGGATAGATATTCTGTGTTGTTCACCCCTCTTCCATTCATTTCGTATTGTATTACCGGATGTACCTACAAAGAATTACATACGCCATCAATTTTTTTATTCATCATCTCTACCTGTTTTGATAGCATGGTGACCGCGTCATGGTAGAAGACACTGGCTGCTTCAGTTGGCTTTGTCCTCATGAATTGCCACTGATAATTATTCAATGCCATTTCCTCTATAAACTAAAATTATCTGCCAAAAGTAAATAAAGGAAAAATTAGCAAAGTAAAAACAAATAAAAATAAAAATAAATTGCAATAAAAAATGGCTAAAGTAATAAAAATTGAGCGTTCTTAATATTTCAGTTCCCCGGCAACGACGCCAAAAACTTGATCGTTGTTTTATGCGATGTAAAAGTCTTAAAATTTATATAAAGAATGATCGAACCTGGAAACTAACTATGACAACGGTTTGAGGCAAGCGCACCTATCGAACAGTAGTATAGTTAAGGCAAGACCGGATTGTCGAACCCAAAGGAACCAAAAGTACTAATACTAACTTTCTTTTTATTATTTAGCCTAAGAATTAAAAGAATTTTTATCTAATCTAAAATTAACTAACAACTAAGCTAAAGACTATAAGACAAAGAAGAATGAAATTTGGGAAGAATACTTTGGGAAAAACCAATTGATTAAAACAATACCCAAGGAAGAATCCACCTAGACTTCACTTGTTATCTAACTCTGAACCAGACGATTTATTCATTTGACTTGATCTGTAGGATTCCCTAAGTTATATTAATTACTCTCTCGAGGCGACTAATCTCTAACCCTAGTTTGGTTAATTGAAATCTCTTTCTAATTAAAACCCCTAGAATTGCATTAACTCAATCTATGGACTCCTATATTAGGTTTGACCCTAATCCGGTAGATTTTCGTCACCCTATCTCTAGGCGCGCGAGCAACTCCACTTAACTATGCTAGATCTACTCTTAGGCAGGGACTTTTGCTTCTCCACCTAAGCACATCACACTTGAATTAATATCCCGGAAATATCAACACAAGAATTAAGATCACATAATTAAGAACAAGTCAAATATTTATCATATAGTTCAGCAAACGATAACAAAATTTATCTTAGGTTTCATCCCCCTCAGGTATCTGAGGGTTTGGTGCATAATAATAGAAGAAAACATCTCAGAAGAAAAGATAAAACAAAACATAAGAAATCCCTAAAACCCCCTGAAGGAATTGAAGGAGAGATCTTCCATCTTGAGTATGATTCCGGCTTCTTGAGATGAATCAACTGGCTATCTTCGAGTATATCCCCACAAATCTGCCCTCTTTGGCCTAGTTGGACGCCCTGACAAAAGCCCTGGCAGAAGGCTTCAGCCGAATGCCCCCTTTAAGTTGCTACCTTGGTTTATATAGGCTTTGAGATGCCTTACTTGGCCCCTAAGCATCCTAATCCAAGTAGAATTTTTACTAGGGTGTTTAAATATGTTTTGGAATGTGTTTTTTTGCCTCCAAGTATCATATTCTGAGTGAAATTTATCTTTGCACGGCACGGACACTCTAGTGGCACACGTCCGTGTGAATCGTGGCCAGGCTGTGTTGAATCTATTTATGATGCACGGCCGTGTGCTCTTGGGCCCAGGCCGTGTCGATTTCTTTCTTTGGCCCATTTGGTCCATTTTAAGCCCGTTTCTCATTCTTTTCATCCTCCTATGCTCTCCTGAGTATAAAACATAAAATTGAAGGATTAAGAGAACCAAATTACATAATTCAAGGGATAATTCATCCAAAAGCATGCTAAATGTGGGATAAAAAATCTGTTACTATTACGGTTTATTAGTGGGTTAAATCCTAAGTGCCTTTATCATCTCTGTATATATCAAATCAATAGTGTGGTCTTGACATGTATAACCGAACCAAGTTTTAGAATAACAAATCAATGTTGACCCACTCATAATTAAAAAGTGAGCACGAAAGAATGTATGCTCTAAAAAGCTCAAAATCTCACAAAAATTATGGGTTTTTGATATCGACCTTGTAAATTTCAAACTTCAAGGTAATAATTAGATTCAGGTAGACAACCTAACAAAATTTTAATTTTTGAAAATAGATTCATCATGCCTGATTCTCTAGTCTCCTAAAGTTTAAATCATCACTGCACTATTATCAATGAATTAATTCAAAATATATCAATAAAAATCATAAATCATAGGAAATTTCATTCTAATCATAATATGGGAAAATTACTTAAAGACAAGATATCATTCAGGGATTTGAGAATAATGTAGAAAGTTAGGCACTTTCTTGAAATAAATATTCATCCCCACACTTAAGATGTACATTGCCCTCAATGTACAAAGATATATATGAAATTTAATAGAAAGGGAGAGGTGAAACTTCCTGAATTTGGATGGCTTCCTTGAGTTGGGAGTGTCGTGGTGTGGTGGCCGCCGACAATCTCTGTGCTAAATGAAGAAATTGGGAAGCTCGTGAAGAATTACCTAGGAAATAATGATAATAATTCAAAATATACTAAATATATATTTAAAGACAAGAAAGATAAAAAGAAAGAGTGCAAAAATTGAAATAAAACTAAAAGAAAAGATGAATGGGCTGAAAAGTCCTTATTGTTGGATGGTTCGCGGGGTGAGTGTGATTTCTAAGGCTGTGGTGTCGTGGCTATGGTCGTGTTGTGGTGATTCCCAAGCAACTTTTAGAACCTAAAGCAAAGTAAATGAAATAAAATAGATTAAACTAAGTAAAAGAAAATTAAAGAATAGGAAAATAAAGGAGAAGTGAAAATGAAAAGAAAAGTTAAATGGACTCAAAGGTCCTTTTCCTGTCGAATTAATGAAGCGACCGGCATGAACTTATGTAGATCGGTCTCACAAAGGGAGACTGTGTTAGGATCCTTCTATTTCATGAACATGGATGTGATTAGATCTAGGGTTAGGAGGAATGAAGAAGAATGAGAATGAAAAAGAAGGGAGGTGTAAAGGAAGAAGAAGGGTGGGAAGTAGGTAAGAAGGGGATAGGAGTGGTTTAGATAGAAATTCCAGGTCTGGTACGTTACCATGCCTGTGTACTATAGGTGCGTCGAGTCATAGGGCCGTGTCGCACGGTCGTGTTATGCTTCGTTCGTTTCCCCCACACCCATGTGCAGGTCGCCACGCCCGTGTTGCTAAAACAGTGTCGACCACGGCCGCGTCGCACGGCCGTGGTGTTTAGTCGGGGCCCGTGGCCTGAAGATATTTTTCGTTCTATTTCGTACTATCTCTGCCAAGTCAGTACGTACATCCGTAGCATCCACATGGTCACGGCCACGACCGTGTGGAAGGTCATGTGGTGTGGAAATCTGCACTTGGTTAGTTTATAGTTAGGTGCTAAAAAAGGAAAAATTAAAGAAACAATAAAAATATGAAAATTAATGGGGTTAGTGCTCAGGTTGCCTCCTGAGAAGCGCTCGTTTATAGTCTTAAGCTAGACTTACTTCTCATTCGCACATTCATGGTGTTTTGAGGAGTTAAAAGTCCTTCCTCATGCTATCAGTCCTATTATCAGTATATAGTTCAAGTCGAGTAGCGTTTACTTTAAAAGTGCCAAATATAGGATTACTTACCTCGACTGTTCCGTATGGGAAAACCTTGAGGACCCTGAAAGAGATTTCTTTGTTTGTATTAGGGTCAGAAGGAGGTATTCGAGGGTCTGCCTTATCTAGCAATACCTGATCTCCGATCTTAAATTCATTTGTGCCACAGAATGGTGTTGGTTCTGCTTTGTGTATTCTTAATTTCTCCTTGAAGTGTGTCTTCCACTCCTCTAGCTCATCGATCTGAAGCCTTCGTTCCTCATGAGTTATTTCCTTGTTGACATGAGGTATAGGGTCTCGCTCAGTTGTGTAGTTCCGTGGTGCTTCCTAAAAAGAAGGTTTAACCGAATGGCTATTAATAGAATTTATATTCTCACCTTGACTACTCGATGTCCTAGCTGAGTCAAGAGCCTGGAGACTGATTGATTCGTCACCTACACAAAGTATGATTTCTCCTGCACTGACATCAATTAGTCCTAGCAGTTTCTAAAAAGGGTCTTCCTAAAATTAGGGGGATACTATTGTCCTCATCCATGTCTAAAACGACGAAGTCTAATGGGAATACGGATTTATCAATTTTTACGAGAACATCTTCAATTATACACCTAGGAATTCTAACAGTTTTATCAGCTAATTGAATGCTCATCCTAGTTTGTTTGGGTTTCCCTAGACCTAGTTGTTTAAACATTTTATAAGGTATAACATTAATGCTTGCCCCTAAATCAGCTAAAGCATTATCAACAGATAAACTACCAATTAAGCATGGAATTCTAAAACTCCCTGGAGCTTTTAATTTTTCGTGGTAGTTTATTTTGTAGCATTGCTGAGCACACAACGTTTAGTGCCACATGCGATTCCTCGTCTAACTTCCGCTTATTTGTTAAAAGCTCTTTTAAAAATTTCCTTGAATCTGGCATCTGTGAAAGAGCTTCAAGAAATAGTAAGTTAATATATAATCTCTTTAAAAGTTTAAGAAATTTACCGAATTGTTCATCTGTGTTGTCTTTCTTCATCGCATTAGGATATGGTATACGAGGTTGGTACTCTTTAATTACCGGTTTTGGCTTCTCGTGACTTACCTCGACCTTACCTTTCTCTACCAAATTTTCATGGCTTAATTTAGGCTCGTTTGACCCTACACTATCTTGAGCTGTTATGGCTTGAAGTTGCTCCTTTGGGTTAATTTCAGTGTTGCTTGGCAAGCTGCCTTGTGATCATTTAGAGATCAGATTAGCGAGTTGCCCTAATTGGTTCTCGATCCCTTGAATCGATGCTTGTTGATTTTTAAGTGCTATCTCGGTGTTTTGAAAACGTGTTTCTGACACTGCTATGAATTTTGTCAGCATCTCCTCAGGGTTTGACTTCTTTTCCTGTGGATAGGACTGTTGTTGGAAGTTTGGAGGGGGTTGTTGTCTCTGGTTTCCTTGAGCACCCCATGAAAAATTGGGGTGGTTCCTCCAACCTGGATTATAAGTATTACTATAAGGGTTATTTTGAGATTTAAAATTGTTACCCATGTAGTGAACTTGCTCGTTCTCAGCGCTCGGGTTGTAAGGTGGACAGTCTGTGTTGTTCATCCCTCCTCTATTCGTATCGCACTGCATGACTAGATGTACCTGCAAAGAATCACATACGCCATCAATCGTTTTATTTATCAGTTCTACCTGGTTTGATAGCATGGTTACTACGTCGAGGTTGAAAACACTGGCTGCTTTTGTTGGCTTTGCCGTTGTGACTTGCCACTGATAGTTATTCAGTGACATCTCTTCAATAAATTCGTAGGCAGCCTCAGGTGTTTTGTTATTCAAGGTTTCGTCGGCAGCTAAGTCAATCAATTGCCTAGTTGAAGGGTTCACACCGTTGTAAAAAGTTTGGACCTGTAGCCAAAATGGTAATCCATGGTGTGGGCATCTTCTCAATAGATATTTGTATCTCTTCCATGCATCGTAAAGTGTTTCTAAATCCATTTGCACAAAAGAAGAGATATAATTCCTTAACTTGGCCGTTTTAACCGGCGAAAAATATTTTAATAAAAACTTTTCGGTCATTTGTTCCCATGTAGTGGTTGATCCTCATGGAAGAGAATGCAACCACTGTTTAGCTTTATTCCTCAAAGAAAAGGAAAATAATCGAAGACGGATGGCATCATCAGAAACGCCATTTATTTTGAAGGTATCGTAAAATTCTAGAAAATTCAGCAAGTGATTGTTTGGATCTTCATCCTGCAAACCATCAAACTGAACAATTTGTTGTATCATCTGAATAGTGTTAAATTTCAGTTCAAAATTATTTGCAGCAATAGCAGGCCTGACAATACTTGACTCAGTTCCTGTTAAATTAGGTTTAGCATAATCATACATAGTTCGAGGAGCATGCTGTTCGGCCACCTTTGGAGGCAGCAGATTATTCTCAGCCATCTCTTCGTTGGTATTGGTTTCGTTCTCTTGCTCTTCTTGTATGTAATTTAAGCTTCGCTTTATTTCTCTAAGATTTATGCGAATAGTACCTTCAATATCACTGTCGTAAATTAGGGGTCCTGTCGGGTTCCTTCTAGTCATAAACTAGAGGTACCTGCAAGGAAGAAAAAGTTAAAAGAAGAAAAATTAGCAAAGTTAAAAGCAAAATAAAATAAAAGTAGATTGCAAAAATAAAAAAAATGGCTAAAGTAATAAAAATTGAGCGTTCTTAATATTTTAGTTCCCCGTCAACGACGCCAAAAACTTGATCGTGTGTCAGAGTTTTAAAATTTATATAATGAATGATCGAGCCTAGAAACTAACTGTGACAACGATTGAGGCAAGTGCACCTGAACAGTAGTATAGCTTAGTGGCAAGACCGGATTGTCGAACCCAAAGGAGCTAAAAGTAGTAATACTAACTTTCTTTTTATTATTTATCCTAAGAACTAAGGGAAATATTAATTAATCTAAAATTAACTAACTATTAAGCTAAAGATGCAAAGACAAAGAGAATGAATTGGGGAAAATACTTGTGGGAAAAACCAATTGATTGAGACAATACCCGAGGAAGAATCCACCTAGACTTCACTTGTTATTTAACTCTAAACCAGATGATTTATTCACTTCACTTGATCCGTAGGATTCCCTAATTCATTTTAGTACCTCTCTCGAGGCTACTAACATCTAACCCTAGGTTGATTAATTGAAATCTCTTTCTAATTAAAACCCTAGAATTGCATTAACTCAATTGATGCAATCCTGGTCGCATCATGGTTCGACTCTTTCCGACGCCATTGAGAGTGGCCTAAGCTCGAGGGGCCAAAGTGCAAAATGAAGTTGATTTCAGCTAAATTAAACTTCCTTCTTATGTGGTTCAGCTCACAAGAGTTCATCTTAGCTCACTGAGCTCGGTTTAAGTTCACATTCAGTTCATTCAGTTTTTGATTAGTTTGATTTAATTCATGCACTTATATTTTGCTGCATTAAAACTTTTAAATTAGCTTTAAATAAAGGTGTTTAGTTTAAATAGATAAGTTGTGTTTATTAAGAGACTTATTAATTAATCTAGTTGCTAGGATGTTTTTAATGAAGTATGAGTTTAAGTTAGTTTAATTCTGCTTCCATAAATTAACTAGTTGCTGCATTAATTGAAGTCCTAACTTTTAGTTCATTTAATAAAGTGTTTAAATTAGTTTAGTTTTGCTTCCATAAATCAACTAGTTGCTGCATGAATTAAAGTCTTAACTTCTAGTTCATTTATTAAGTCAAGAGTTTAATGTGTTGAGTTAAATTAGTGTTTAATGTGTTAAGTTAAATTAGTTTCTTTAATAAGTGTTTAATGTGTTTAAGTTAAATTAGTGTTTAATAATTGATTAAATGTGGTTAAATGTCTGTTTAATGTGTTTGACTGTAGGAAACCTTTCAGCTGGAAACCATTACACTTATGGGATGTTACAAAGAGTTTAATGTGACTTTTCAAGTGAGAATCGGTTACACAAATAAAGGAAGCATTATTCAACATTAAAAGGAGCTGTTATGATAATTGAAGGAAGCATTATACATCAATAAATTTCAGCAGCAACCTCTTCTTCTTCCAATAACCATTTGAAGCTTAAAGGTCACACATGAGTTACAAATTTTTATTTAGTTACTGGAGACTTTTCAGCTAGCCAAGGACAACTCAAGGGACATATTTTAAAAGCATTCAAGATGGACATTTAAGCCTTTTAAAACACCATTAGTTGCTGGAGACTTTTCAGCTAGCCAAGGACAACTCAAGGGACATTTTTAATGCATTCAAATTCATTTAATCAGCGCATTAGTAGTCGTAAAGTTGTTGTTATTTGGTTGGAGGAATTCAAGAGTTTTTAGATTTTATTTCAGCCATTTAAATGCATATTAAAGTTGAATTCATTTGTCTCTTCAGCTAACCACATGTAAACACTAGATATACTTGTTATTAGCTTGTAAACAGGGAACTTTTCTTGAACTTTGAATATATTTTATGAACTTTTGTTCATTGAGGGAGATTATTCTCCTCCCTATCTTTTGGACGAGTTTCGATTTCGACTTATCAAGTTTTCTTGCTTGTGGCGTCAATCATTCTCTTCCATCAACTTATACCATAGGTTCTTATCTTTATAGATAACGGGTCTTGGTCCATCATCGACTACCATTTTTCCACCTTAAACAAATATAGAACCCGGGGTGACACTTTATTAGTGTTGAATCGATTCTTTGTTTAAGTTCTTTCATCCATTCTTGATGCGATCCTGGTCGCATCCTGGTTCGACTCCATCCGATGCCATCGAGAGTGGCCTAAGTTTGAGGGGCAAAGTGCAAAATGAAGCTGATTCCAGCTCTTTGAACCGAACCAACTAAATTGAACTCTTTATTTAATTTTCAGCTTTGCATTTAGTTTTCATTTTTAATACTTGCATTCAAGCATCTTAGTTCAATAAATGGTTGCTGGTCATTAATTCAACTCAACTTAGTTTAATTAATTGAGTTCTTTTAATGAATTTAATTTAGTAGTTGTTTCTTTAATTAATTTAGTTACTAGGTTAATTTATTGATACATGAGTTAAGTTTATTTAATGATGCTTTATTTAATTAAGCTAGTTGCTTTAAGTGTTAGTTTATTCAATTAAGTTAGTTGTTAATTTATTTTAAGTTTAATATTTGCATTAATTTATCGGTTACATGTGATAATTGCAGGTGACTTTTCATCTTACATCCATTATTACTATTGAATAAAGAAGAGCATTATGGTTCTTTAAATACGGCAGCCTCTTTGTCTTCAACTTCCATAACGTTTGCTTCATGGTATTTACTACAAGCAATCATTTCTCCATCATTTGACTGATGACTTTTCGGTTGATCATGTAGAACTCAAAGGACATTGACAAGCAATTTAATTGGAGAATTAATCACATTGAAGATGGGAGTTACATGGCTAGAATTCCAAAAGTTGAGACTTTTCATTTGGCTGGTGACTTTTCAGTTGATCGTGGAAGAACTCAAGGGACACTTTTAAGCATTCAAATTA
The DNA here is from genome assembly GCA_005393395.2 of Gossypium australe. Classification (NCBI taxonomy): domain Eukaryota; kingdom Viridiplantae; phylum Streptophyta; class Magnoliopsida; order Malvales; family Malvaceae; genus Gossypium; species Gossypium australe. Next base: position 81,075,685 of record CM016621.1, on the reverse strand, counting down.
ATTTAATCAGCTCATTAGGAGTCATAAAGTTGTTGTTATTTGGCTGGAGGAATTCAAGAGTTTTTAGATTTTATTTTAGCCATTTAAATGCATATTAAAGTTGAATTCATTTGTCTCTTCAGCTAACCACATGTAAGCACTATATATACCTGTTATTAGTTTGTAAAAAGAAGATTTTTGAACTTTGGAATATATTTATGAACTTTGTTCACAAGTGAGATTTTCTCCTCTCTATATTTCGTATGAGTTTCGATTCTGACTTATCAAGCGTTGTTTATGGCATCAGTCGTTTCTCTTCCATTCAATTATACCATTGGTTCCTACTTTGTTAAGTAATGGGTCTTTGGTCCATCTTCGATTCCATCTTCCACCTTAAACTATTATTGAAATCGGGGTGACACTAATATAGTGTTGAATCATTTCTTTGTTTAAGTTCTTTAATCCATTTCCTCCAAAATATCACCATCTTTTATCCATATTCCTTATCTTAAAACCGAACCTATCATCTAAATCGTCCCCATCATTTCTCAAACCTCCATTCCTAACTTAATTCATTTCTTAAAACAAATTCACTTAGAAGCTTCCGCAACTCTTCCAAATTTTCCTATAATTTTTTGAAAGGCTTGTTTCCTCTTCGTAGACGATCGGGCAACTTCACATACGACTCGACTAACCCCGAGGCGGATCGTATCATTTGGTATCAGAGCTACAAAACGAGGAGTTCCAACAATAATTGAGAGCCGGAATAGGTTCGTAAGTTGAAAAAAATTCGAAAAGAAAAAAAATTTGAAAAAAATAAAAAAATTCAGTTGTAATCTCAAAGATTTATTGATTTTATTTTCGTGCATTTGAAAAAAAATTCAAAAAAAAGAGTGAAGTTCTTAAAGTTTATGCAAGTTGTGTTTCATTTCTTTTACCCTGTTCCCGACCTCAAAGCCACCACTCTAGTCTCATCTACCTAGCCCGATCTTTTTTAAAAAAAATTCTTCTAACATCATTTGCTATTTTCTCTTTTCACCCAACGCTACCCACCCTTACTCCATTGCCTTTTCTTTCTTTTAGCCTACTCGAAACCCAACGTCAACCTTTGTTAACCAATTTTGAAGCCGACCTTCAAGCCGCAATAAGTCTTATCGAAACAAAGTACGAATTTGTGAGACGAGACGAGAGGTAAAAGGCACGAGTGCTACATTAGAAAAAGCCTTATACGAGTGAAACACGAGTGTGAGCGATTTTTCTTTGCGAGTGACTTGTGAGAATTTTGTGGTGAGGATTTAATTTTCTGTTTTATTCTTTTTGAAAGTCTTTCTTTTCAGAAAATAAACTTGAATCAAGAAGCGTTCTCAAAATCTGATTATCAATACTTGTTGAACGGGATGCGAAAAGTCATGAATGCCAAGTTTGACAAGTTACATCAGCGGTTGGATCGAATCGAGGAACGAGACCAACAAGAATGACTTTCTTCAAATTGAAGGTCAGAGTCAAGGTCGTCTCGAAGACACTTTTGAAGAACATTTGAGAAGAGCTTGCGACCGAGATTCCTCAAGGAGTTTAAGACAGTATGAATTAAACCACGAAATTGAGACTTTCAGAGTTTCCAACGAGGAAGTGAACGTGGTTCATATGCGTCCAAGTATTCCTCTATGAAAGATCATTCTCGAAGTGATTCAAATCATTCGATGAGGAATGCAAGGCTAAACAAAGTGACTAACGAGTGTGAAGCCTATCACGAAGATAAATACGCAAGCACGAGTTATTCGTCTTATGATCCCAAGATGTCATGCACGAAGCATCTTCCACAAAGAATTGATCGTGATATCTATGAGAACATTGCCTCGATCTTAGAGTCAAGTCCTTGTATTTTCGATTCTTTTGAAACATCTTTTTGCTGTAATAAAAAGAAAAAGAAAAAGAATGTACAAAAGAAAAAGAAAAAAAAAATGAGAGAAAATAAAATAAAATGAAAAAGAATTTGAGAGTGAAGAAAAAGAGTTTGAAAAAGAAAATGAAGAAAGAAAAATTGAAAAAGAAATTGAGAAAAAATTGAGACAGAAAAGAGTTGGAAAAAGATGAGCCAGAAAAAGAGAGTGATTTTTCAAACTAACCCTTTGAAATTTGCTCTTCGCCTGTTTCTTCATTTCAGGTTCTCGATATTCCTGAGTGACGAATGCCAACTTCAATACCTTCCGAAAGAACAATGTTTTCATTTGATTGAAAAAGGTAATGAAGGTAAGGAAGGTAAGTGTTTTGAATCGATTCCATCTCCACCGATCTTCTAATGATTGTGACCATGTAAATGATATCGTCATTTGCCATCCCTCGATCTTTGTGATATTTTAAATGATGCTCGAGTTTATCTCATGAAAATCATTGCGTTGCAAAATATGAAGGTGGAGTTAATGTATGACCAGCAAATGCAAGACTCGATCAGGTATGACGATGAACTTTTCTTTTAATTCCAATTTGTTTGATTGTGGTTATTATGAAATCAGTTCATTGTCTAATACGGAAACTTTGAGTTTTTGTAAATCGATTTTGAAACATATAAAGAGTTT